>JAACJT020000095.1:7844732-7856310 GCA_009936485.2 Gymnarchus niloticus | reverse complement strand
TTAAAGATGGCCTTAACTTCTTCCTCGCTCTTGCAGCTCAGGTACGAAGGTGTCTGAGAGACACCACCTGCCACCAGTGCGTCACCCTCACTGGCCACCTCTCTGGCAAGGTCACAAGCGGCTTCATTGATCTGCCGTCCCTGGAGTTAATAGACGGTGAAAATGATTCAGATCAGCTACTCACGCTGATATTGGCTACTTATGTTTTATGAAGTACTCTTCCTGAAAACTTTGAGTGCATGTTTTTGAGCTTTAAAAAAAAATTCACTGAATGTAAATGAATGTCAGACCACTCACTGAAATATGCAGGTCATTGCCCCTGTTTTCTAGTTTGTCATCACTGGCATAGAAGGTGAAAGTTTGCATGACATTGGACCCTGCCCTGAGGAATTCCCTGTGCAGCTGTCGCACTGAAATGCAGAGCACCGATGGAGGGCTTCATCAAACTTCATGCTTACCCGGCTTCATGCTGTCCATGCACACGAATCGCGGAGCTAAGAAATTCCTCCACTGCTTACCAGCTTCTGGATGAGTGACACTAGCTTCTGGTGTCCAGGGACCTGCCTTGACGTACCCTCGCTTCTCCAATGCAAACACGAAGCCGCCGTCACCGATGACAACCTCGCCTGCCTTCAGGCGCTCAAGAATGCCCTCAAAGGAATGCATAATGCCAACAATGAAATATTCCACCATTTTTATATACAGGTTACAGCGCTATAACAAAAATTCAGTCATTCTGAATCAGCTGAATCAGTGTATTTGAAGAATATTAGACACAAAAGTTTAATGGCATTTGCTGTCTATATCAGACTGACATGTATCATGTAACGGTAAAACAACGCGCAATAAAATTTCTTCATCAAAATTTTTCCTTCTTGAGATATTCTATACATTAACTTTTGTCAATGATGTTGAATTACAAGAGAAAACATGAACTACTGATTCTAGTTCATAAACAGAGATGACTGCAGTTAACAGCATGCTTCCAGTTTAGAGTAACTGCATAACGACACAATACTGATGACTGGTCTCCAATATTTGATTGTAGAATACTATAAACAGCAACAAAACACCTTTGAATGAAGCCAGACTAGCATAAAAAATAGCCTACTTTTTTGACTGGTGCCATATCTTCCAGTTTAAGAGGTTACACCAAGCACCTTGCAACAGCTGAGTCCAAACTCAAATCAGGACAGTGCTGTACCAGGTAACAGTTTACATAATTCAAACTGTGAGTGGGTGGGACTGATGTCATTCTCATAAGCCCAGCTGATTGGTAGTCAGTTGTTTGTTAAAGTCAGTTTTGAAATCTGTTGAAAAGGTTGAGACAACCTTTAGTCACATTCTGTCATGTATGTTCGTGGAACCACACAAAATCAAATATGTTGTTTTGTTGATCACATCCTAGAGGACATATAAGTGAGTGTATAGGCAGGGGTTATACCTGCATCATATGATTGAATGATTGAGATAGCTTCCTTCAACAGCTATAACCCTGCGGATGTAGTGGAGACCACTGGTGGGACCACTCTCCCTGCACACTGACTCTAATTTAAGTTGTGTGTATCTCGGAGTGTCGGCCAGAACACCACTTAAGGCCTTGGATCCTGGGGATTCATTATTTCTTTACTCAAGCACAGCACCCACCAATCTAGTTCTTATATTATACTTCAGATCATTTTTTTTTTTAAATATGGAACGCTTCACGACGTGTTTAATGCAGATACATCAGAATAACCAAAGGATTCCATCCAAATCCTAAGAGTCTGAGGGCCTTTTACACAGTGAAAGAAGGTCAAAATATTCAACTCGCGGGAGAGATTGGATCACTTTGTTTTTCCTTTGATTTGAAATTTAAATGTGAATTATCAATTTTGCGTGTCTGTGTAATCACTTTGGAGTCATTCTTCTTTTCAAAGTGTCAATACGCACAACAGTATTGCAAAGAGATTGCATGTTTATTCTTCACCTCTACTATGCCGAAAGCATTATCCATTAATCATAAATGATAAGCTGGATAGGATTTATTCATTTATTTGTTTATGTTCCTTTCTTTATGCATTTATTTGAGCGTTCAGGTCTAAGCGCCATCAAGGTATTGGCTGCCGATTCCGGGTCCGGATGATTAATAGTTAACTGAGGCTGACTGGACTCGGCTCGGCTCCATGCAGGCGGGTTCCACAACTGTGGTCTGTCACTTGACGACATTGCGCTGAAGATTAAGCATAACTACACGAGGCATGCTTTGAACGGTGCAAATACTAATTTCATTGATCTAACGATGAGAAACGTATTGAATGCCGTGCGAAAACACGTTTATCCGCGTCTGTGGCGTCTGCCTCGGTGCGCCTTAAGCTCTGCTCCGCAGACGTGTGCAGAACAGGGGTGAGTCTTGCATCTCCACCCGCATGTCCTGCCGTCAGCTTCCGTGGGGATCTTGCTTATTTTTATTGATTATGTAAAGTTGCTGTGACTAGATTACTGTACTGCTCCGTACCAAGTTATCCTCTGACTCATACTGTCACACACATTTGCAAATTATCCAATAATAATTTGGAGCCATTACATTTTTTAAAGTTCCTACAAGAATATAATACGGTATTTTGGCACTGCTGCGTGTTTCCATATAAAAATTGGAATTACTACATAAAACGTGCTATTGGATTGTTTTAACATACATTTATTTTATCAGGACTTCCTTAAGCAAAAATATTTATATCACATGGTGTTATTATACTTACATTTAACACGATTTGTAATCAAACATTAGCCTACCAAGGTCTTCTTTTCTGTAATGAATAATTAAAATGACTTAAACGGCAGGTGAAACATTAATTTGTATACACCTACAATTGCTACAGTTTTGTTCCATAATAAATTCACAGACATTTTAACTAATGCACGTCATTTTTCAAGTGTGCCCAAATATAACAATTTAAATTGCTGTAAATTTTGCCCAACTTAAAACACTGAGCGTACTTTAGCCACTGTCCATGGGACCTCGTGGTTCTCGCTACCCATCTGCCAGAGAGAATGGGGCCGGACTCCTGAGGAAGCGGTTGAAGGACACCGCGGACACGGTCATCATCGGAGGAGGCTGCGTTGGGGTCAGCTTGGCCTATCACCTGGCCAAGGCTGGCATTAAGGATGTGGTGCTCCTGGAGAAGTCCGAGCTCACTGCGGGCTCCACTTGGCATGCCGTAGGTCATCACAGAGCATCTGGATTGGGGTAGACTCGATTAGCTGATTCAAGATCACCAGCTTTTAGTCTGATGCAACAGCCTGAAGAGCACAATGCAATAACTGAATGTGTATCTGTTAGGATGGATCCGGACATGTAAATATGATTGTAACGCCTTCCTTTTGGTAACAGACGACAGTAAACATGCTCTGTGTGTGAATGAGTTTCTCTTTTCCCTGCGTTCTCCAGGCAGGTTTAACCACATACTATCACCCTGGCATAAATCTGAAGAAGGTTCACTACTACAGCATTAAGTTATATGAGAAGCTGGAAGACGAGACAGGCCAGGTAACTGCTGTGTCACATTAAATGTAGCTGGGCTGAGAACAGACTTGCAGTTCATTTCTAAGATTAAAGATGAGCTGAACGTAGGCCTGTAAGGGGCTGTGATTTCAAGAAATTACTTGATTTTATTTGCTAAATGAATTCTCCAATCCAAAATAAAAAGCGGCACCATGTGTGATATATACCTGGTGTTTACCCTGCTATGCCAACCGTGACTGTTCAGTTTCTATGGGAGGTTCTCATTGCTGCTGAACTTCTGTAGGCCGTTGGCTTTCACCAACCCGGCAGCATTCGGATAGCGTCGACGCCAGTCCGAGTGGACGAGCTCAGGTACCAGATGACCCGGACACATTGGCATCCCACTCCGCAGTACCTCATTGGACCGGAGAAGGTCCAAGAGCTCTTTCCGTTACTCAACATGAACAAGGTGATGTGTACACGAATACTAATCCCGAACAAAGTGATGTGTGCATGGATACTAATGCCGAACAAGGTGATGTGTACACGAATACTAATCCCGAACAAGGTGATGTGTGCATGGATACTAATGCTGAACAAGGTGATGTGTACACGAATACTAATCCCGAACAAAGTGATGTGTGCATGGATACTAATGCCAAACAAGGTGATGTGTACACGAATACTAATCCCGAACAAAGTGATGTGTGCATGGATATGAATCCCGAACAAGGTGGTGTGTACATGGATACTAATCCTGAACAAGGTGATGTGTGTATGGTAGATCAATACTGTTACTTGTTGGACATCTAGGTGATGGCTGGGCTCTACAACCCTGGCGATGGGCACATTGACCCCTACTCCCTCACCATGGCCTTGGCTGCGGGTGCTCGCATGCACGGTGCCAAGATATACCAGCCCGCCCCTGTCACCGGGCTCACCCCCACGTCTGATGGAAAGTGGGACGTTGAGACACCCCATGGGAGACTCCGTGCCAACCGCATCGTCAACGCAGCAGGTCTGGATCTGAATAAATTTATGGGAGGTGCAGTAAGCCAAGACAACCACTAATTCATGGATAGGGTCCTTATAACCAACCCAGGGAGGTTAATTATACTAGGATGACAGTTATTTTTCCAGGGAGGACTGAATAATCTGCAAATATCTGTACTAAATACTGTGTTTTCTGCACTTAGATCAAGGTCCTCGGGGAGCTGATAAAATTCTTGGTCGGCCCGTTCTTTGAGTTCATATCCAGGGATTGTTGAATCATAGATGTGTAGCATTGTACTTCCGCTGTCATTAATACAGGTGTCTCCTTCACTTGCTGTTTGCTTGTCCTGTTTTTTTTTTAGCTCTGTTGCCGAATGTTTCTAATTCTTCAGAGTGTGCTATTGACGGACTGCATGATCAGTTGAGATGGGTGTTCTTTGCCTGTTCCAAGGGCAGGGGGGCTTGTTGGGTTGTAACCCAGGGGTTCTCTGTTCTAGTCAATACGCCTCTTGTCAAATATTTGACTGCCTGTGACTTCTGGCTCTTGAAATGACTCTGAATAGCATACCGTTAGTCAAACACACATGCGTAATACAGACATGAACCTTTCAAGTCATACGACGTTAATGTCACGCTGATGTTGGATCATGTCAACTCCAGGAGGAATGTGGGAAACTTTTTTACCTAAATTTTAAAAGAATTACTTTAGGTATTTTAATGGACCTTTTAAATATGTATTATGGGCAAAAAACTTAATGATATAAAATGTGTAAGCAGATAATAAAAACACAGCCAGAACACATAATGATCGCAGGAATGACTGGTCACACAAGCATCGGGAGATCTCCTCATGTCGCTTGTGATTTTTGTGTGTTCTACTCCAAGTAGACTTGATGGAACACAAAATATAAAAAAACATAGGGGAATATATGATCCCATATTCACTTCCCCAGCTGTATGGTTGAATAAGAGTACGTTTTTTTCACTTAGAGGAATGTCAGCAACAGTTGAATTTGTGCTTACAGTCAGAAATTCTAATGCTCCTCATTTTGTGATGCCATGTATCTTCAGGCAAAATCAAGTTAATAAAATTAACTTAGAACTTTAAAATCTTGATGACAATATTATCTGAAATATATCCCTATATTGCCAGTATAACTCTACAGCCTGTCAAAAGATGTCTGCTGAGTGTCTTGTTTCTATCAGGTGTCACCATTCATCTCTGAAAGGTTTTCTAACTTCTGGTGTTTTCTCAGGCATAACTGAGGGAACACAACATCTGCTGGATTAGGTTAGCTCTTTAATGCTGAAGTTCTTGGATTCTCTAGTCAGCCAATCCTAGCATGCCACAGTTTTCTTTTCAACCAATCACAAATGGCCATTCACTTACACCCCCCTTTGCAACTGTGAAAAGAGTTTTTTTTTGTTGTTTTGGCCCTAGTTGCTGTGTGCTGTCATTTCACCCCCTCGTTCCTTTTAACTTTGTGGGTTTGGGTAACTGCGCTTTTGTAAGGGTGCAGAATGTGCACCTGCACGCATTTTGGTGGTGAGAAACTTCCCATGGTGACATGTAAAGTAATTAAACAGCATTTTTGTCATGTTTTATCCAAGTTCTTTCCCTGGAGCTTTAATATGATATTCAGCATGTATTAGCTTGTTCAACTTCTATTCATTTCCAAAAAGCAACATGATAATTTTAAAAATGATCATTTGATTTTTTAGTTTAAAAATGTGTAGTTCTAAATTAAGATAAATGTCTGATTTACATGTTGACATGGTTTGGAGGGCATAGTGTTGTGGGGAAATTTAGAGAGCGATGTAAGTGCCTGAACTCGGAAAGGGTTAATAAAGAGCATGTAACTGACATGGGAATAGTTTTGAGACCTCCGGCCTATGAGGCCTCATTGTTAACACACCTGGAGTGGAGTACAGTGTAAGGCATCAGAGGAGCTTTGTAAAGCTTACAATCAACCCTTAAGCTTGGTCCATCTCCAACTTTTCTAAGACTTACTGCCTCCCCATTATGCCAATCTGAAACCTCATTAGTGTTCTTTGGAACTTCAGGAATGACAAATGATTGGACCCTTGGTTATTTAAATCCAGCCGCAATCTTTAAAAACTGCTGATTTTAAATAGCTTGTCTGTTACATTAAATCCATTTTATCTTTTCTTTTAAACTCCAGTGGAATCTGAGTGGGTCTGAATTTGAGCATATTCCCCTAGGCGTGCAAGATTGTGGCAACTGGCATTCTTCTTGCATTATAATGGAGATAAAATGAGACAGACTGGGAAATCAGATTATTTATTGAATGAATCTTTTAAAACGTTCTGTTAGTGTGATTATTATGTGTGTAATTTGTACAGGTGAAATGTAGAGTGACTTGATTATAAATGGATTCTTCGGAAAGCTTTATCTGCCATTTTGCCACGCATTGTGTCACATGGCTGGCCGTTTTGGTATTACGCTTTTGGAATATACAGCGTACACCCCTATCTGCACAAATAACTCCGAAGGGTAAACGGAACCCGGGGTGCTGACTTAGCATGTGTCCTTGCCAGAAGAGCCCCCTCATATCTTAGACTAGCCCCCCGCCTCTTTTCTGGCAGCAATTAATACCTCAGTAGGGGCAGCTGTCACCTCCCCCCCGATCACTTGCGGCCAGGATTGCGTACTGATTCTGGTGAGAGGCCGGGTACCCCCGAAGTCTTTGATTACCCCTATGACGACTCACTGTCCAATCTTCAGAGGAAAAAGGACCTGCAACCTTTACAGAATTTACATGACTGTAATGCAGAATTTACATGGGTAGATCAAAGAAGGCTTGACCGAGGCATGAAAATTTGCATGAATATTATACTCCAAAGAACAAGCTTTCAAAACATGCAGATAAAAACTATTAACCTGGTAATTTTCCAAAGAAAAAAAAATACGGACAAGTACTTCAAACATTCTCTCTTTTTTCTAATTTTAGGATTTAAAAGGAGAGCAAGGCTACTAACATGTACCCTGGGGCAAGTTGTTGAGCCACTAGAGCGAAGCCCATTGCAAACTGATACGGGGACAGTTTAAATTTGCTTGTGCAAAGCAGGAATAGCTTTGATCATCAAGTGTGCTAAAAGGCATTTGTCTAAGAAGCCACAACTGGTTCATACAGGTTCCAGCTGGTCTGACCTCAGCAGGATCACGGCCCTGGCAATTCTGCCACTGTTTCTCATGCTAAAAAAGAACGTGGATCCTAATTCTGCCAACACACATTTGACGTCCAGTCAAAATAGTAACAGTGACTGTTTGATCAGAAATGTGACATGCGGTGGTGTGTTTTTTCAATACATGCTTGAGAGGTTAATACAGCTTGTCTGTCTGCAAATGCAAAGTTTTTCATGCACAGTGTTAGCGCCGTTGTGGTAGGACAGATTCCCGAAGGCGTATGTGTAGCATCATCAGGGCTGCCAGCTAGCTATACCGGAGGTGCCAGACTGGTGCCCTCTAGTGTTAGTCATGGTGCTGATTTGACTTATCCAGGTTGGCTGTTTTTGATACACTATCGCCTTGGCAACAGCACTGATGTCTGTCAGTATAAACTGTCTGCTGCTTCTTTCCTGGGGAGTCCCATCATGTCCGTTGTAAATTTTATTTTTCATCAAGCTTCTTAGTAATTAGAATGACATAACATATTCATCATCCAGGCTTTTAACCTGGTGTTTTAATACAGATGCTCCTCGGTTTACGATGGGGTTACGTTCTAATAAACCCATCGTAAACCAAATGTATCGCAAACCAAGAAGTTTTATAATATGCTACTGTATATCATAGCCTAGCTTTCCTTATACTTGGTTAAAACACTGACATTAACTTATAATTGGGCAAAAGGATTAGCACAAAGCCTGTTTTATTATAAACTGTTGAATATCAATATGTGAGGCAGTAATATGAATAAAAGGAAAGGTTCATACATACAGTATAATGTTTATGTGTATTATCGAATTCCCATCGTAAAATCTAAATATCGTAAAGCGAATCATCGTAAACCGAGGAGCGTCTGTATTTATGTAACCATACAAACAATGCAGGACCATTTACCAACATACCCTTGTGGGACAAGACTATGCATAAATAAGAAATGAATTCAAAAGCCATTTCTTTTCATGAACTCCTCATTTTACATTTCATCTGAGGGCTGGATTGCCTTGGCCCATACTGCAGGGAAAAAAACAGATATTTTTAGGAGCCACCACCATCCTGATGCGAGACCCTTCATGAAGGGAGACCCCCTTCCTTCAGCTGCCTCTGATGGGTGGGTGTCTCCCAGGACCCCAGCAACCCCTGGTAGAGGGAGGAGCTTTATGTTCTCAGGTCTCGTTTCAAGGTCACGTTCCAATCATTAACGGTGCCAATTCTGGGTATATTTTACCATTGGTTTCCTCTGGGTACAGGTCAGGTGACCTGCTAACTATGTGAATGATTGTGTCCCCTGTACTGGCCTGGCTTCCCAGCTGTGGCTGTACCCCACCTCGCACCCTAGGGTTTCTCCAACACTCATGCCGTCAACAGCAGAGTGGAAAGATAATACAAAGATTGCGAGCGGCACTGACTCAGCGAAACATGCTGAAGCTGCATCTCAGTTCTACACCGCCATTTCAAAACACCAAGTATCATACATGCTCTGCATCTCGTAGATATTTTTCATTCAGTTGCATCGTTTCATTACAAAAAAAAGTTATGAAGCATCCAGGTACACTCATCGAATATTTATGGAACTGCCATTTACACGAGTTCCTTCTCTCCTGTACCTTGCTCGAAGACTCTATAGCGACCCAGTTTGTCGTCTTAATTAACGTTTTTGTCACTAGTCAGTTGACTAGTATGAAATCTGTACCTCCGGCTTTTTGTTTATCATTTGTTTACTTATTTTGCTTTCAGGGTTTTGGGCTCGAGAGGTGGGGAAGCTTGTTGGCCTGGATCACCCGACCATTCCTGTTCATCACCAGTACGTGGTGACGGCGACCGTGCCCGAGGTGAAGGCCCTGAAGGCGGAGCTGCCCGTGATCCGCGACCTAGAGGGATCCTACTACCTTCGCCAGGAGCGGGACGGCCTGCTGTTCGGGCCCTACGAGAAGGAGGAAAAGATGATGCTGCAGGACTCCTGGTTTAGAGATGGTGTCCCTCCAGGTGGATTACCTGGTGTCTCATCAATGGATCAGGAAACTGACCCTTATTGATGGGTGAAATGTCACATGGTTTGCTACCCATAGGAGATGTTCTTATTTTCCATTTTTACATTTTAATTTTGTGTAGCGTAGATTAAAATACATATTCAGGAGATGTATTTGTATAGGCTTCGCTTACATTGGCTGATGGATGACCAGCATAGAGGCCTCACAACCTCAAAGTAGTGGGTTCATGTGTCCTCAGCTGAGTGTGTGGAGCATTAATGACAAGCAGCTCCTTCCTGAAGTTCCCCAGGTTCCAGTGCTAACTTTCTGGATTACTGTGGTCCTAGATTATGTGGTAAGTTGTGTGTATCTTCCATTGTTTTAGGCTTTGGGAAAGAGCTGTTTGAATCGGACTTGGACCGCATTATGGAGCATGTAGAGGCGGCCATGGACATGGTTCCTGTCCTGAAGGATGCTGACATTGTCAATATTGTGTCAGGTCCCATCACATATACCCCAGACCTTCTACCCATGGTGGGGCCTCACCAAGGGGTACACAACTACTGGACGGCCATTGGCTTTGGGTAGGCGTCTGTCTTCTATAGTCACTGGGTTTCATAAGGCATTTTTTCTGCGAGGTTCCCCTTTTGCAAATAAAAATATCCAACATACACACACAGGATTAGTGACACCCTCCCCACCGGTTAAACTCTCTGTCCCCCAATTTGGAAAGCACTGACCTAGGGCATCTAATTACTTGTACGAGATCTTTGCATGGAGTCCAATAAAAAATAGAAAATAATAATACAGTGATAGATGAAAAGTCACAATGCTAGTTCCTGTTAACTGGAGATTTTGTGGAGGTTATTGAATGCGTATCTATCTTCATACACGCTGTCACGAAGCTTATGTATGTGATCCTATGGAGAACAGAGCAAAACGTGTCTCGTTTGTGAAGGCTGTTCTGCAATGGAATGACAGCCACAAAATAGACTTGCCAAGGAGATGCTTATCTGGGTTAAGATGAAGCTCTAATTTGAGACAGCTACGGAATCATCCATGCTGGAGGGATGGGCAAGTTCTTGAGTGACTGGATGGTCAACGGGGAGCCACCCTTTGACTTGATTGAGTGTGACCCCGACCGCTACGGGAAGTGGACCTCGGAAACCTACGTCTGTGCTAAGGCCAGGGAATCCTATGGCTTCAACAACGTTGGTGAGTCTGTGAACTATGGAACTCTGAGCCGCCGTGGTCAATCTAGCAGTTGCCATGTTTCTCACATAGTGCAATCTGAGATCAGATTGTACTACATTAAATCGCCAAAGCCGCTGAGTCATCCGCAATGGTTTAGGGGAAGCTGCCAGTCATTTTTGTTTGTCATACTGGAAGCTGAAAGCATCACAGGCCAACGGCACAGCCCAGGATCCAGCTTCGAATTGCCAGGCAGCCCTCAGTAACAACCGTGTATCCTCTACCCCTCCTTTTCTCAGTGGGGTACCCAAAGGAGGAGCGTTTCGCAGGCCGGCCCACCCACAGGGTGAGCGGGCTATATGACCTACTCATGCCCAAGGCATCCATGGGTTTTCATGCCGGCTGGGAGCAGCCGCACTGGTTTTACAAGGACGGAGATGAAACCGGGTACAGGTGTGTATTCAAAAGCTAGTGACACCCCTGTCAGATGCATGATTGGCATTCGTGTCATTTTAAAGCCGTAGTATATTATTATTATGATTATTTTCACCACTGAGCCTCACCATTTTTTTATGTGCCTCATTGTATATAGTAGTGATGAGACCAATGAAGTTTCAAAATCCTTGATGGGTGGGAGTATCCTGAACTAACCAATCAATGCTGGTGCTAAATGTGGCTTCAAAACCTTGATGGGTGGGAGTATCCTGAACTAGCAATCGCCAGCATTGATTGGTCATTCAGGATACTCCTGTCCAC
>JAACJT020000095.1:7795269-7828494 GCA_009936485.2 Gymnarchus niloticus | reverse complement strand
GTGTGTGTGTGTGTGTGTGTGTGTGTGTGTGTGTGTGTGTGTGTGTGTGTGTGTGTGTGTGTGTGCGTGCGTGCACTACAGCTGCCGGAAAAATTGCTGAATTGCAGTTTTTTGTTTTTTTTTTTTTTTTTTTTTTTTTAATAATCGTAATTCTCTGTGTTTAATGTTACCAGTCTAGTGGTATGTCTGGAATGTAGGTTTGTTTTGTGATTTCCCAGCATACATAGCACATTTGTCACCGAAGTCTTTTATCATGTGTTTTTGGAGAAGCACTTCCTCCAGCATTAAGCTCCCAGCTCTTAGTTTCTGCCGTCGAAGCACCGAATGACGAAGGGTGCTGGCACAGAGTCGAAGCCGGATTGAAAATAACTTAGGAGGCGGTAAAGCAGCCTGTGGAGCCGTACTTTCCCCGAAGCTCCTGGCTCTCGGCTCGACCGTCGGTCCCTGAAGTTTTGGCAGCGCCCGCTTGCCGCTGAGCAATACTGACGTTGGGCAGCCCTGGAGAGTGCTGTTCAAAGCAGCCCTGGCTCCCTCGTCGCCTCACCTCACTGAGATCACCGCCTGGCTTCCCTCAAAACTTCCCAGATGTGTTTTGGGGGGGAGCGAGTGGGGGAGGTTGAACCAGCTAAATGAAGACCAGATTGGTGTTGTGAGCAAGAAGTCGGAACACATATGTGAATGATAGAAGACAGCGTTTAAATCTCAAAATAAACACGTCTGCCCCAATTGCCCAGGATGGCAAAATGTCAGTCGTCTTTCCTTAAGTGCTTTGCCTTGTTTTTATAGGCTAACTCAGTTTAGCAACCGCTAGTGTACATGCATTGTATAAGAAGCTAATTCATTCTGCTTTTTTGCTGCAAGGCTAGGATATTCTCAACCAAAGTCTGTGGGTTACTGACAGATTTATATGCATTTCTAAATGATTTAGGATATACTGAATCTATATATTATGTGTACACATGTTTATTTGTATAGTTTACTTTGCTATATTTGGAAATTGATAGACATATTAACTTTTTCAGGAACAGAAGGAAACGGTAAACCGCTGCCTGTTTTTCCAGGATGTGCAGTTGCAGTGTTTTTGTTTTTTTTTATTTTATTTTCTTTCTCATAAGGCCTTTGATTGTGTGCAGTTAGAAATAATTTCGGACTTTGAATGGATTTCATCGCTGGCTTCAAAAAATTTGTAGAATACATTGCGCTGGATGACCACTAGGTGTCACAATTCTGCAGTTTATGCATCAGTCGCTAAGTAACTGCTATTAAAGTGTGTTTGTAGTAAATATTAATAAATAAAGAAATGGTATTGGTAAACCTCTTTGCGGCAGCTTTCATAATGTGGGTACCACATGAAAAATTGTTGAATTTAAAGGAAACTAATACATATACAAGTAATTTAAGAACAACGAAAGCTTATTTGCTTATTAAAATCTGTAATTGTGAAATGCTGAAGAGAAATTTTTAAATTCCTGCTCAGGGATTGAGAGAGCATCGCCATTTGTTCTTGTCCCAATAGATAATGGGGGTCAGACGCTAAGTGGGGGCAACAACTGGCCACTTCGAGGTAGAAAGTGGTCCCTGTGGGAAGGCGGCGTGCGCGGCGTCGGTTTCGTCACCAGCCCGCTCCTGAACCTTCCTGGTACCGTGAGGCGAGAGCTCATCCACATCTCTGACTGGCTGCCCACTCTAGTGGGCTTGGCTGGAGGGACCACGAATGGAACCAAGCCTCTGGATGGCTTTGACGTGTGGGACACCATAAGGTGAGTCTGCAGCTCAGATGCTAACTGCACGCAGGCTGGGTTTGCATTAATAACTCCTCTTCCTGTATTTAATTTCAGTTTTATAAACTTCTGATCACGGTAGACTAACGTATGGCTGTGGAATCATGACCATTCTGGTGCTATTCCTGAATATTGGTATGTAAGTATGTTATATATGCAAAGGACTATAGTATAGTACATATTGTTAATGCTCGAGAGTTTCAATATATGCAACCTGTTGTAAAATTAGGAATATTTCATGACTAACCGGTATTTCTGAGTTTGGAATACAGGGAACATATTTCATTCTTATAAATGGAAGTCCTTTGAGCTTCTGTATGAGCACATTCCTCGTGAGGGATGCTTCAATAGATTAAAAGAGACCTTGTCACTGAAAACATATCCTCTGGAAAAAGGGAACTACTTCTTGATTTATGCTATTCTTTATCCTCCTCCGAAAAATTTGATACCTTTCTCTATTGATTGACACAGTGACCAAGCTCATATGTGTGAAACGCCCTGGTTCTTTTCATCCCTAGCACCCTTCTTCTGGGGGCTCAGCATTATCCAAAGGGCAACACATTCTATCCATAAAGTTTGTGTCATACTCATCAGGGTCATGCTCGTCTCCCTTAGTCCAAAGAAAGGTTTCTGGAAGCTTCCCTTTGCGGACCAGGGCCCATCCTGTTGCCTTGAGGTTTTCCCAAACGGGAATGTTTATCCCTTTCCTGCTCTTTCTCTGGACTGGCACCCAAATGAATATGCAGGCAGGCTGTCAGAGAAATGGAAACATTTTCCCTTGTCTGATATCCCCTACTGTGTAGAGCTGCATGGCTCAATGGCACATTTGTTGCTGGACTGATGAGGTGTCAAAGAGAAGGAAATTCCCCAAGTCACTCTCACCGGTGTTTCTTTTCCTTGCAGTGATACACGACTGGTACAGATAGTGTTCCTTTCAGCTCCGCTCTTTATGTAACATTTATGACTCCTACTAGAAGTAGTAGTTTAGTCCTTCTCATTCTCGAACCTTTGATCTTCCCTTGGACTCGTTGGATCTTACTCGAGGCATGTCATTGAAAATCGTACCCGCAAATACTGTTGAATCCAAAAATGTTCTTTTGAAAGACTATATCATTGACATTTAACCCTTTCCAGTGTTTATTCTGATGAGCTCTGGCCATTTTTCAGTTTAATGTGCGGTCACTGTCATCGATATCATTGTTATCCCATTGCCTCTCAGTGAATTGGAATTAATGCTGTTTCTTTTAAGGTAATTTTTATAACACAGTGAACGCTAATCTAGTCGAGTCAGCTGATCACCAGTCATGACCGTCGACCCAGTGGCACCCTGTTACCGTCAGCTTCTGTGTTTTTGATAGGCAGAGTCCTGCAGGTCCTCCTCACAGTCCCAAGCAGAGGGTGTTTCCTGATGTGTCTTTTCGTGTGTGCTGCGCAGGCTGCGTTGTACTTTACTGAGCGGGAATTATAATTAGGAACATTGTTGTGTCTACTGAAAACTAAAGCTTTCAGTAAGAGAGCACAGGAGGCATTTAAATGTTGAAAAGAAGCTTTATTAAGATGCGTTTGAAGACAGAAGTCTGTTTCTGTAGACGGTTGATTTGACCTGTGCTCTGATCTTGGTCTTCTGTAGCCTTTGGGAATTTGGCAGAATGACGTTATGACGTGGCTGTGGGGAAAGCCTGGGTGGCTTGGTGAACAGAACCACGGTGGACCACCTTTCGGTTCACTCAAGACTCTTTTGTGGAGATGCACGGGAGGTGGAAGTTGTGCTGGGGAGTCAGGCAGAGGGTGGTTTGTACAGGACAACAAAAGACCTTTGGGTAATGAAAAATTTCAGTGGGAGGAGGTAAAAAAAACACAAGAACAAATCTGACTGATCTGATTATTGGTGGGGGGGGAAGCAGGTCACATCAATATTTGTGTGCGCTGGGGAATAAGGATCAGGCTGAAGTCAAACATTTCACTCTGCAAAGAAAGACATGCCCCCACTTCGTAACAGTGTCGTGACGTGTCATTGGCCTTGTCGTGAAGGCAGCACCGAATTGCTCCAAAAAAGTCAGAGTGTTCGTCAATGTGCACAATGAGAACTCTCTTCTCTGGCACTTGTGAAAGTGAGCACCACGGTGAAAGACCGCCATTCTTATTTACGGGCTCCCACCGTAGAGCCGGGTCGAGTTGTGGCATTGTGTAATCTCCCCCCAGAGCACGGTTGTTGGTGCGTGAGACCCTTGCGGTTGTCTGCATACATGTATGCTCACCAGCAAGTCATTCGGGGTTTCCTCTGCTGGATGTCATGAGCCAGCGTTGGCCGTAAAGGGCGATGGACCTTTTGGCTTCCCACTGGGTGGTAGGGAGTAGGAAAAGTAGATTTCTGAGGGAAGTGATGAAATATGAAACCAGATCATTTTATCTTTTACAGCAAAGGGAGCCCCTCACCTAGAGTGGAACTGCTGCACAACATTGACCAGATGTACGTGGACATCGCACCCTGTGAGTAGGCCTTGGGCCTTTCCGAAACCTTCCATTCGCCACGTAGCCTTGCCCTTCATTTTGTCTTTACAGTAGATGAGGCAGTGTATTCGAATGTCATGCTGATATGCTGTGTGGCATGTAATGTATCCTTCATCCATTGTTGCTGAGTAAATGTATTTCTACACATTTTTCACCAGTCTGGTGAAAATCCTAGCAGAGATTTCGTACAAGTTGCACAGAAGAGTAGT
Organism: Gymnarchus niloticus; assembly: GCA_009936485.2. Lineage (NCBI taxonomy): Eukaryota > Metazoa > Chordata > Actinopteri > Osteoglossiformes > Gymnarchidae > Gymnarchus > Gymnarchus niloticus. Next base: position 7,823,993 of record JAACJT020000095.1, on the reverse strand, counting down.
ACTCTACAACCCCGCCTTTGACTATAGAAGAAGCTCGATGTCCGTGCCGTAGTTTCCATTCTGTTACCTTTAAATCATAATGGTACTTGGATGTGTACTTATCCCTTACAGAGCAGTAATGAACAGCCAGAGCTTGTCAGGTCTTGCACAATGTTCTGCCTGTGTTTAAATCTTGTGCCACCAGACTACAACCTCAAGATTTAATATCTGTCAGTTCTTTGGCTCAGTTTAACATGATGTCACTGCCTGTCAGTCTGTAAATCCAAAACGTAAACACGGTTGTAGCTATATTAGAAGCGGATCGGTAAAAAATTACTTTATTAGTTTGTATGACTTGAAATGGCGTTTTCCACAAATGGTTTATAGGCTGAAGACAGGCATGACCCGGTTGGGTCCATCTTGTGTTATTACTGACCGTGAGCTGCACGGTGTTGCTCGTTTCTATGCGGTGCGTATGTTTACGTTCCCTCTCTATCTTTATCATATTCTGTCGTGTAGCTGGTTGGTGTTTTTGGCAGGAGTTCTCAACCCTGGTCACGGCCAACGCTCACGTGTATGGGCTTTGGTTCCAGTTGAGCAATTAATCAGCAGCGACTGAGCTGAGATCTAGGTGAAACGCATCAAGTTACATTAAACCAGACATAACTTGATGATGAGGTATCACTTTTCAGTCAGGGTAAAATGATTTGTTTTTTAAGCAAAAAAAAGTATTTTTTTTAATTCGTTAGGATGTCATTATAATCATTGATTTGGAATTACTTATAAAGTGCAAAGTCTTTGCTCATCTTTGCTCATCTCTGCATTGTTACAGGAAAAATCCTCAGTGATTAACATAAATTTGATAATCATAGATGGAAGAATAGTGAGTCAGTCGAATCCAGCCCTGTCAGTCATTCAGTCCTCAAATAATGACTCTGCTTAACATACCTTGAATTATCTCCTTGGTTCAGTCAACACTGCAGTCGAGATTAATTAAATAAGATTGAGTTAGATCAAAAAATACACTGCATGGGTCAAGAACCCATGATTTGCTGTTGGTTTGCTTTGTCCGCAATTGCATCACTGACTTTTGAATCCTACAGTACATGTTTAATTCTCGGCCCACTCAGTCGAAGCTTGTCTGTTCTGTGGAGAATGACATTATTTGATAAGATTTGTTTCATCAGTTTTAAACGATATCCTTGGGTTGAGGACTTGTGCCTGCTTTTGGGCCCAGGCCCAGGCCTGGTACATTGTACAGTTGTTTGACTGACACCTTAAATTGGCAACAGGACCTGTGGAAAATGCGGAGGATTTCCGTAGCGAAAACCAGGGCAAGTTTGTCAAAGCTTACAAGAACAAGGCAGTTTGAATCCAGTGCAAATGTTAGCGGTTTAGATTTTCAGAAAGAACGTCTTATATGGATTAGACTGATGTCCTCACCCTGCACGCACATACTCACCAGTGTTGGATGTCATACTCAGATGGAAAAGATTTCCGTTTTCGCGTTGTGTTAGACTGAATGGACTGTATGTTTTTAACGTAGTTTTATCATCCTCATTTACATTTTAGTTTTCCATGTTTCATCAAACAGTAGGGAATCAAATGACTTCAGTGCATTAATGATAGGTTCTCTAGTCTTGGTGTCTCACTAATAAGTCATAATCATAATTGAAAATATTTGCCCCGATCTGTGTTTCCATTAACACAGCTTCTCGCTCATTTCACTGGTACTTCAGGTCAGGTCAAATAGCGTTTCGCCTATGAGAACACAAGGAGAGGCAAGTCTATCAGGCAGAGGGGCCATGAGGTTCAGGATTAATGGAGATCTGCTAGGGGCGAGACCTCAGCACAGCAATCCATCCAGGAGAGCTCCGTACTGCTTATCCACTGCAGCCTTTCCTAGCGTTCTGCGAGGCATCACCGACAGGGTTCGGCAAGCTGGACACACCAAGCTAGTATGTCCACTTCAGGAATGAGGTGATGTGGACTGAATGAACTCCAGTGATTATGGTCATGTCATTATCCCAAGGCCCAACCCCTCCCCCCACATAAGCCTTGGAGGCAACTTCTGTCCAAGAATTGTACGTCACAAAAAAGGATTATAACTTATTCTTGGCTCTTTAGCCTGCTTTGAGACAACGTGTTGCCATATTCCCTATTGAACTGTTATGCTAGCTGAGAGATACAGGAAGTAGAAAGAATTCCAACCTGCTAACTGCCAGTAACACCAGAGTAATGCTGTTGCTTATGTCCACGATGGCCTGGTCGCACAAAAGAAGCTATGTTGAGTCACAAAAGAAGGCCTGGGGGAGGCGGGGCTTAAAATCCCCTAAAATTTCAGATAGCCACTTTAACAAGTCTGACCTTGTTTAGCTTTAATTACGTAGTCATAAACTTGGCATGTGACCCACGGTCGCCCCATTTACCATAATGGCTAGAAAGGCACTGAAGGTCACCGAATGTCCAGTTATATTTTCTGGAAAACACAATGGCATTTGTGTCTCAGTCTCTTTTGTTGAGTGCGTTCCTGTGCTCTGATCCTGCGGCCGACTGTTTTCAATTATTAGTTCGTTGTGACATCGCACTTTCAAGATCTTTAACTCAGGGCTCAGAATTCCAGTTATCTGGGGCAAGCTTTCTTTTGTTGTTTTTTTTTTTTTTTTCCCCCCCTGGATTGCTGTCTTACGATTGTTCCTAAAACACAGAGCAGCATCATGTGGTCCTGTTTAATCCTCATCCAAAGATGTGTTCAGAGGAGCTGCCTCTTCAGTCAGCCATTCTGCTCTGGGACTCCCCCTCCGAGTCCTCTGACTAACACGATACACGTGGTGAATCACTCCGGAGAAGGAACAGGCACTTGGATCCATTTGGGCAGTGGGTTACGATAAATGGCACAAGGTTTGGTTAACAGATTTCAGCACTCAAATTAAATGCACTCTGTCTCCGCATGCGGACTTTTCTGCAGGGGAGTTTGGCCATGCCGACATGGATATAACCTGAAAACATAAGTTTGACTTTGTCTAGTCCTGCCCTCACTCGGTGACAGTATTGGGAGTTTAATCCCAGTTCAGCTCATTTACCCTTGATGCTCTCTTGAAGCACAATGGCCTAGATCCATGAGGCAGCGTCACCTCACGAGAACCGTTTCGTTATGCTCATCTGGATTTTTTAGACTTAAACGGCAGAAGATGGACTGCTATTCTTCAAAGTGGTCTCGCGCTTAACCTCGGAAACTGAAACACAGGGGTTTACACGTCTGAGAACGGAATGTTGGTCCAGAGCAGGCCAAACCGTATCAAACGTATCAGCTTCTGGAAGGAAAAGGACATTTAAAGAATGACTTGTATGTCGCCAGTGGTTTCTGTGTTGCTCGAGGTATCCGGAGGAAAACCTGAAGTCCTGCTTCCTGATGTGCAGTCCCAGGACAGACTGCCGGTACTAACGAGACGAAGCAAGCAGAACCAGACACAGCACCTAATAGCTAACAGACCAGCTTAACAACTGAAACGACGTAATAGACTACATCAAGCAGAAACCTCTTTAGGGACGATATGCAAAGTCCACCAGAGATGAAATAGTTGCCAATAGATATATGACTGCCATTTGATTGGAGCACAATAGACATTTGATCTGAGGAAATATAAACAAAACATGCATCATTCGTGGAGAGCCCTGAAACAGCTAGTTAGAATTAAATGTTCTCTCAAAGTACATATAAATCAGAAAAGGTATTTTTCTTATTTCTAGTCTTACCATCTCAGGGGAAGGAAACACATTTCGGTATTTATCTGTGTATGTGAGCATGAGAATAATTTGAACTTATAAATACCTTGTTTTTCTGGGAATGCATTTAAACTGTTAGGACAATGTTCAAACAATTTAGGACCCCGTAAAAGATGTCCAGGTGCCCATTTTCACTGTATGTAACGTCCGTGTTTGCCCTTGAAATGTCCTCCATATTGAGCTGAAAAATAAGTAGGTAAAATGTGTGCTACCAATAGATGACATGCTTTTATATTAACACCCTGATATCTACACTGAATCCATCTTTTATATTAACACCCTGATATCTACACTGAATACATCTTTTATATGAACACCCTGATATCTATATATTATATATATATATATATATATACATATATATTTTTTTTCTATTATCTATATATATATATTTTTCACGTCCTCTAAACTTAAATCTGATGTAAAATAGGATGCCTTGTATAATAATTCTGGATCTGACATCCTACATGGGAAGGCATGGTTGTCCTGGAGATCAGACGCCATAAATCATCTTGGGGGTTTAACCTTCCCAACCCTGATGTGAAATACCATGGCCCATGTTGTCTATGACTCTCTGACAGCTGGGATCAGAACCCTGGAATTGGATCACCATCAGTGGCCAAGGGGTTCTGCTGCCTCTCTGTTTCATATCTCTGTGGCAGAAATCATGGCTGAATGTCGAGCAGGCCCAGATCCTCCCCACCCCACTTGTGAACTCTCTCTGGATGCTGAGTTGGTTCCAGATGTGGGAAGCCATTAGCGGTGTTTCTTTGCCGGTCCTTAATGTGAAGAACAGTTCCTTCCCGCGCAGTGGGAAGAATGGAGAGGTCTGTTCTCTCCAAGACGGAGGCCACTGCCGCGTCCGGCAGCCTTAAGTCAATAATGGTGAGATTTTGTAGGCTAAGGGAGGTGAAGCACGTTTTGTAAGCTTCAGTTTCAGGTTGTACATCTACACAGCAATCCGACTGAAAGAAGCTTGCATTTAAGGAAGCTGTAAAATGTCGTTTCACTAATAGCTTTCGGTCACTTTGAAAGGAGACAACACTTCATGTATTAACCTTGTATGTGGTTAAAATGCCTTCCATACGCATTGCATTTAATTACCAGGAATTCGGGAGAGCACCTTATTGTGTGCTGCTCGCAAATGTTATTTTCGTTTAATGTTGGAAAAAATTTGCAAATAATTCAGAGAGAGAACAGAAAATCCTTTTGAATTTACTGAAGTTCCGGTGGCGTTATTTATTTAAATTATGAAGACTGGGTATGTCTGGGGACAGACAACCTAAACAAGACTTACAGTTAGGTTCACAAGTATTTGGACATCGATGCAATTTTAGTCATTTTCTTCTCTGTATACCACCACATTGGATATGAAATTAAGCAATCAAGATGTGACGGAAGTATAGACTTTCAGCTTTAATTTAAGGGGTTTAACAAAGGTATTGTATTAAGTTTTCAGAAATTACAGCCATTTTTCCCAGAGTCCTCCCATTTTTAGAGGCTCAAAGGTAATTGTACATGTGACTCACAAGCAGTTTCATGGCCAGGTGTGGCCTGTTCCCTAGTTATTCCATGACAAATGACATAGATTTCAAATCCATTGTGGTGGTGTACCTATAATTGTATGTTATAGGCAATCAGAGTTATAGTGTAATGATTATGATTTCATATTTTTGTTTTCCTTTGAAGTTATCAGATATGCAACACCCACTACCAGGTACATAAAAATGTCTAAATGTTACTATTCTGAGTTACATCTATTAAGGGGCTGGATTGTTAGGCTTTACTCCCAAAACAGAGAACATCTTCTAAAATAACTTCTATCAGGATAGTTTTTAACCTTACTAAGGGAACCTGCATTTTACCTCCAGGTAATCCGTGTGTTTTTGTGTTCCACACAAGTTATTTTAATAATCTAGTGAACAGAATTTTTACAAGTTTGATAAATTGCTGTTCTTCACTGTTCTCCAGGTCCAGGAAGGGATTCCATGCTGACTTTGGCCACATCCACCAATCACAGCCCATGGTCTGATTCGAAATTCAATGTGTCTGTTCACGCTGGCATCCGATACAAGAACTGGAAGCTGCTTACTGGGTATCCAGGTAATCCGACTGGGTGTTTGTTTTCCTTTTATTTATTTATTTTTTTTAAGGGTGTGGATTCAGTCAAGAGGTGGAATATTTAGCCTCATACATTTTATGGATTTAAAGGAAATGGCTTTATGGATTTAAATTTAAAGGAAAGGGCCTTGTAAGCCAATATACCACCCCATAACCTTTATCAACACATATGCAGTTTTATTACTGAATCACCGGTTACTGTTCTGTCATTTTATTTCTTAATTCTAAGGAAAAGTGGCTGGGCTGGGGGGGGTGGAAATTGATTTATACTTCCAAGACACTCAGAGTACCGCAAGCAAAACTCGTCACAATATTTGTTGACTTTTCTAGGGGTCATCACGTAAAGCAAACATTGCGGCCTCCCTCGCTCCACGACTGCGGCGAGTATCAGCAGTCAGGGTCAGAAAAAAATAAAAGTACAGCGTTAGCGTAATTCTTCATTCATAAACATGGAATTACTGATGTTCAGGCAATGGAAAGCCATGTTTTACTTTGTTTTCAGCTGTGTTGTCTGATTTGCTCCTTGCGAACAGTAAACAAAAAAAATGCACCCTTTCATTTTGTCCCTTTAGGCTGTGACCTCTGGTTCCCGCCTCCACAGATGTCCAACAGCTCGGAGGACAGTAGATCAGAAGCTTCCCTGAAGCCAGTGAAGCTCTTTGACATAGAGTCAGATCCCGAGGAGAGGCATGAAGTATCTGAGAAGCACCCTGAGGTGGTACATTTCCTCCTAGCCAAGCTTCAGGGTTATGCTGAAGCTGCCAAGCCCATAAACTACCCTGACGATGACCCCAAGTGTGACCCAGAGCCCCGTGGAGCCTGGGGTCCTTGGGCCTAGTGTTAGTGGGTCAGTCAGATGCCTGATCACTTTCCTTTTTAAATAAGTTATGAAACGGAGAAATCAGACAAACTGTATGCAAACCTCGGTTTTATACCATTTTAGTTGAAATTGTCATATTGTTTAACTAATGCTCTGCAGAAATTAAAACGGAGTATTATTTGATTATAGGAATATGGGAGATGTTATTTTGTAGAACATCAGCTATCCAGAACAACTGAGTATATCCAGAGATATCCAGTATTCTTTTAGCTAAAGGTAACAAAAAATTTATAATGCCATCTAGAGATGCTGTGTGTACTGTATAACCACTAAAATAATAGCAGGTCATTTTTTTTTTAACTCAGTGCATATGTAATTGCTTTTCATGTTGGTGATTTATGAGAATTTTTCTGTTTACTGATTAAATGTTCGAGGCAAAAACGTGGTAAAACCGATGCATTACGAGACAATACTACCATTTCATAAACTGGATTTAAAATTTGAACTGCAAATTTCTTACAAACTAGCAATGAACAAAAAATAAAAATCAGAATCAGAATATCTTTATTGTCATTGTAACGAGTACAACGAAATTAAGTGCAGTCCCTGTGTCAGAGAGAGTGCAGTCCCTGTGTCAGAGAGAAAAACAAGCAATCGGTGATACATGGGCGTCGTGCATTCATTTTTTAACTAGGTTTCTTCGCTTGATAAAAAATACTTTTTGTAGTTGAATATAGAGGTGGTACAGGTTTGTCTTTTAATTCATCTAATGCTTCTCAACCGCCTCAGAGTTCAAACAGATGTTTTAAGGCCTCACGTGTCCCACCCCTCACATCCTCCCAAAGTGTTTTTTCATGCTTGCTTTAGCCATCTGCCACTCCGACGACCGTATGAAAAGATGTGTGGAATGAGAAGTGCTTGAAGAGTGTGTCTGAGCTGCATTTTTACAGCTGTCATCTGAAGCAAACGGAAAAGAGTGTGCCAAGGTCGCAGCGAATATCTTTGTGTACTTCACTTATATTCCACTGCTTTATAACCAGTGAAGGATGTTTCACCAATTACACACGGCAGATTGCTGGAAATCTCTGCTTCACTTCTTTTTCTTTAAGGGAAATCCAAGTATTTTTTTCCCAGAAAACAGGCATGTTGTGTCATATGTTTTAAAGGAATGTGAAATTTGCAGTTAGGATCTGAGAAGGTAATGAATCACTCTTGATACTATGGTTCAGCCGTGTAATTTATTATTTCCACTGGTTCCTTGTTTTATGTTTGATATTTCTTGCCCTCCTTGTCATTTTAAATCTTATGAGAATCATCATGTCTATACTTAATTCTTCTCTTTACCGCCTGAATGGTCATGTGCCTACTTTTGAGTCACATGATCCTGTGATGTGTGCCTCGTGTGTGGTAAACGCCAGGAATGAATTTGTGAAACCAAGCGAGTGTTTTGGACGCTACATTCAAATACGCTCTATGCTGGTATCCCAGCAAACTGCCATTTATGAACAGGTAAATGGTATACAGTGCCAACATCAATGGGATGAAGGAAATTAGTCACTATGGAAGTGCTACTCTGCTATTTAAAATGACTGTTAAAATCATCATGTTAATTTTGCAATCCTAAAGTTTACAAAATTAAGTTCTCACCTAAACCCGTCATCTTTGTTTTACACCTGGTCAGCTGCCAATAGGTGTCACCTTTGCATTGCATTGTGGTATATAGGGAACAGGTTAGTGTACATGGTCTTTGCACTACATCATGCAGTGTGCTGTGGGTATTTCATAGTGCATTATATGGTGAGCCAGATTTTCTGTTGAGCAATGGGATGGTCTGTCAAAACGACACTCTTCGTAGCGCAGTGGTTAGTAGTAGGGAGCTATTTCAAATACAGCCCAAGTCTTTTTTGGGTGGATGTGTTTTTCATTTTGTGTCTGGCTCTTCCTGCTGATCTCTCATTTGTAGGACGTTTACAGTAATGCTCTCTCACTGGCATTCAGATATGTTTTAAGCATTTTTGCCCATATGACCTGTTATTTTTTGCTGGCCACTCATGGAGATTGCAGTTCCCAGTGCATCCAGATAGAGAAAAGATCAGAAAGTGGCAAAATCACTCTTTTAAGATGAACTCTGATGCGATTCATCCTTGACTCATCAACTGCATCCTGTGTGACACGTCGGAGACACTTTAACAATGACATCAAGTATTGCTAAAATACAAAACAAATATTAAATTTATATTCCAGTGTTAGCCCATCTTGTGGCAGTAAGTGTATAAATGTCTGAATTATGTGATACGTTCAATTACACATGATTTTACTCCATCTGGAGAACTCCATAACTGTGTTATGTGATCTTGCAACAAAAAGATACACTTCACATAACTGATGTAGATTTATGGTTTGAAGAATGTCTATTGGTAACTCCCACACTGAGTTTTCTTTCAGAAAAATTGCACAGTAACTTTTCTAGGTGGAACATGTATAATGATTATTTGAGCTTGCTGGTTATTGCCAGCAAATAGGCATTCACGAATTTTTACTTTGAGTTCGTAATGCCTGCTTTTCTGGGTCCTGATAATTCTTACAGGAGACTGCAGTCAAAATAAATGTCTTCTCAGACAAGTCCTTCTGGCAGACCCCAGTAAACAAACAGGGCTGGAGCCAGCTGAATCTCCTTATCTCTCTTCTATCACGGAATCGGCCGTAATTCGCTCATTCAGATTTTAAAACATTTTTTGGAAGAACGACTTGTAATTTTAAAAAATTCTCCTTGCAGTGTGTGAAGTCTGAAACGTCCACATGGAGCAATGAATGAGGGTGTGTTGCTGAGATACTCCACACTTTGCTTTCTTTCTACTGTCTGAAGATGAACGACTTAACTTCATGAAGGACGTGATCAGTTTCCATAAAAATCCAACTTATTGTGCCAATGTGTTATACGTTAAATGGACAAACAATGCAGATGATGTTCTTGTAGTTAGCTTTGCAATGATAATAATTAACAGAAACTGGACATTTTATAAGAAAGGCTACATTTGATGTGCCTTTTTGTTCATTACTTATGCTAGACTGTATGTGAATATATGTATTCGTTCTGCCAAGCCCAAGTAAAGACATGAATTCTTTTTGATTTTTTTTTTCCCCTGTACTGAAGTCTATTTCGTAGTATTTCAAATTTTGCTAACTTCTGGGAGGGGAAAACAACAACAACAAAAAACATAAAAGTGATTTTCATGCAACAGAAACTCCACACTAGATTATTACGAACAATTGTTGGCACTTTTTAATGTCGCACTGAAGAAAAAGCTTTATTTTTTTTGGATGGGAGTCCCCACAATGTGCTTTGTCCCCAGAAAGAAGCCCAGAAGCTTTTGTTTGTGCCTGTTCTCGTAGGTGTGTGGGCTGCTTCGTGGTTTCAGCTTCGGTTGAATGAACAGCACGTCATTCTGGTCTGTAGGCCGGCACTGAAGATCATTCGTGTAAAGGCAGAGAGCGTCTCCGATTACTCGATAGCCGGAGCCGAAGGCAGGCAGAGGGGAGAAGGCAGAGCTTCGTTAGAGCCTGCAGGGATTAGGCAGAGCGTCGTGACAATTGGCGGGATGGTAGACTGCGCGCTCATTCGTTTCTTTCGGGACGTCGGGGACATTTGTAAGTGCCAAATACCTGTAATAATACACTTTTTCATTTAAGGTTCCCTTAGCCAGTCGCTTATCCATCGCCGCTGCCGCCTTTTCCGTGGGTCGTGCTCGTCGAAGACCCGAAGCCGGAGCTCCCCGCATTTCGGTGACCGGCACCGGGATAAAGCGGAGTCACCGGTGGCTTCGGAACTCATGGCCGGTGACGCCGAAAAGTCCGCCTTCGTTAAGAGCTAACGGTTATTTTAACGGTTATTAACGGTTATGGAATACGAATTGTAACGAAGAGCACGTTTACCCGCTCAGCGTAGCCTATATTGGAACTAGACGGAGGATGAAAGTAATTAAAAGCTGTGTGTGTTTGAGAGAGTTTAAAAGGTACATTTTAAATGTTATATCGACGATAAACATTAGTCTGGCTTGGAAAAAAAAGGAGATTAACAACTAAACAACTGTTTTCATCGGTTTTGGTTGATGAGGTAGGTAAGAAATGCATAGTTTGTATGAGTTCAAGTCGTTTAATCGCGTCTTTTTCTTTTGCGACCATCTAGAGAAAATTACATTAAAAAAAGCGACCGAAGTTGTGTTTTCATAAAGGCAAACTATGTCCATGTAGGCTACTGTATATTCCAGAGTCCTCCGTTTTTCTAGGACTAAAACTGAGCATCTGAGGCTATGGAAATATCACCTATCTGGGGGGGGGGGGGGGCTTCTGTTTCGAATTTAGTTTTTTTTTTTTTTTTCGAATTTAGTTCCCAGAGCCCTTAGAACTTATAACCATGTAAAAGCGGTGCATTCACTCAACACAAAGGCTGCCGGCACATCGTCTGAAATCGTGATTGCTGTGTTAATTAGGGACGAACTTGCTTTAAAAAATATAATAATAATAATAAACAGAGTCACATATTTTCTCGTTGTTAGTGAAGCTTGTCCTTTGCTTTTAGACTGGATATTTTATACACTTCACACCTTGGGAATGAGTTATTATTACTGGTTAATTTGCATGCTTAAATACGGCTTGGTGCATCGTTTCCCTCCTAATACGCAGACAGCTCGGATGCCCCTCTTTCAGATGCATGTTAACTCGGTCCTCCATTTTTCATTTTGGGAATGGCTTTTGAGAGGCAGAGCAGTTTTGGGGTAGCCTGCTTTCTCACCCGACTGACACAAAGAAGGGCTGCCGTCTCATTATCCGGCTCATATACAACATCACTGACAGACTGGGAAGCGTCTACTAATGAATCCGATTTCGCGTAGCTTGCTGCCTCCGTGGCAATGTGGTGCAACGTATAGCCACAGGTTGGCTTTTTACTTTAGCCTTTTGCCTCTGTGTCCCCGCACATCCAACGAAACAACAGCGAACAGGCTTACGTTAACGCGGCGAACGGGAAACCTCAAAGAACCTCTTTGACGTCACGTCTACGGTGACGTCATTCCGTTCGGTGCCTTGGCCAAAATTTACGTCATACTGCTTTTCAGACAACTGTGTTATTTGAAATCTGTGGTAGCAAGATCATGTTTATGCTAAGTCACAAATGCTTGCGTCTATTTCATAGATAGAATATTTTTTCCTGGAAAACATTACAGCAGACGAATAGACATTTAGAAGAGAGTGGACTTTATGAACCTCTTTCAAGGTGATGTACTTAAAATATTTTTTATGAATAGTCGATGGCTTTGATCACTGCCCATTGCATGTTCACTTGACATTGGTCTCAAATCAATATGTATGAATTTTGCCAGATATGTGGAAACCTTTTTTACATTTCCAAACATTTTCCTATCCTTTTCAGTGTCTACCCAGTCCTTGAACTGGGTCCTGTTTTAACCTGCACATTTTTTAGCTGGTAATGTTTTCTGAAACTGCAGTGAGTATATTGTGGACAGGGATTCCAGTTTAAAAGGGTTCTTTTCAGTGGGTGGCTCTGATTGTCCAGCTATTGCTGAGTGTATGACACCGTTTCTTATGATGCTGTAGACCATAGAAGTGCTTGGCTTGGAAGAGTACATACGTGGCCCTCCAGACAGCCGGGTGCTTTGAACTGTCAGATGGGAAATGGTTAAATTACAGTAAAAAAGCATACAGAAATGTCAAGGACCAGTAATATTTCTTAGCATTTTTCAGAAAACAAATTTAGGACGACCCATGTGGCTGTTAGCTCTGAATCATTTAAGTATAAAGATGGCAGTCATTCCTGGGCTGTGGTCATCGCGAGGAGGCTCGAGTTCTGTGGACACGATTCTTTGTTGCTTATTCACTCCATGAAGAGTCGAGACCGAGTACGCCCTGCTGATTATAGGCATGGAAAACCATGGTTCTGTTCGACTTTGTGTTGCCAGAGGAGGGAAGAGAACGAAAGGAAACCCAAACTACTTCTTTCAGATCTGGCAGTGCAGAATGCACTTTCCTTGGTCGGTTCTTTTAGTGTTGTTTTCATGGTGGACCTTCAAGGAACGGAACAAAAGAAACTATCAGCCCTTATTGTAGGTGCATTGTTCATGGCTACTGTGGATAGTTAGCATTTCTTACACAGATCGTGTGATGTATGTGGCAGTTCTCCTTTGCTACAAATGAGATCATTCTGACCACACAATGGGCCCTCAAAGTGGTTGAGGCATTTTATTTTGTGTCACTTCAGTTATAGCTCTTACTGATGTTGTCTTGGGGATGCCATGCTTGTCTGTGATTGAACAAACTGTAGGCAGAGAATGATCAATCTCTTCAAGTCAGTGTATGGACTGAGTGATATTTAGATAGGCATAGTAGGGAAAAAAAACAGTTCATTTAGGAAAACCCTCATGAAAGATGTATATTCAAGGGGAGGGGACAAGACAGCTGTGTAGAACTCATGACTGAGAGGTCAGATCAGACAAAATGATACCCACAGCGTGGTGTGTACAGTTTTGCTTTTAGGCTTATAATTTTCATGACTGATGTCATTCTAATCTATACATAATATAGTCCTAGCATGACAGCACCCATAATTCTTTAGTGATAGATAGTGATAAATGACCTCCATAGTAAATTATAGCGTACAAGGCTGGTTGTTTTAATTTTGCAAATAAAGGAATAAAAAATACAATATTTTGCAGTATAGGTGGGCCGTGTTGAATTTTTGCGAGACGTTTTTTTTCTGCCACATCTCCCGATTTAAGCACACATTAAACGGCGATCAATGCCTATGCCAGCATTGCTGCAGGCCGCGCCCCAAGTGCCTATGATTGTTTAAAATAACTGGATAGTTCCTGCCTTTTAGAGGGGAAAAGTGTAATTTTTTATTTCTTGCTTTGACTGTACAGTTCCTCAAAATGGAAGTGTTGCTCTTAAGATTCATTCAGACAGCACTCTCTAACAACTATGCTATAATTAGGCTTGGAATGCTTTTTGTTGATCTCTTCAAACTGTGCTTGTGTTTGTGATCATTATGTGCATTGTTGCTAGCCCATTTTACAGCTAATATTTCTTTGTCCTTGTGGTTTTAGAGAATTCCCCTCAGTCATTATATATTCCTGAGGTTGCTTTTGCTAACCAGAGCTGAAGATCACCATGCAGTTTGTGAAAAGCTGTGTTTGGGGGAGGGGTGTGAATGAATTGGAATTTGCTGGCCAAGTAAGCTCACACATACAAGGATGTTGACTCCGCTTATTAGTGGCTCCTAGTTATGTAAACATGACATGTAAACAGGTCACAATTAGACAAACAGCTGTGTTAGTAGTACCGGTATGAATGTATATACATACTGTATGTAGGGTTGTTGATATACAGGTTTATACAGATTATGTATGACATCGGATGAGTATGAATGATAGCTGAGAAGGTGCTTAATGCTTGGTATGAGCAGTGAACCGATGCCGCCATCTCGGTAGTGTGAATCCAGCCATTGTTCTCTGGAGCGAAGGAGCAGATTAATACTGCCGATGCCTATTAAGAACCCAAATGAATCGTACCTCCGTCACTCCGTCGGTCGGAACTGTGTGGGCGGTGCTTCAGTGATGCCTCCGCTCTCCAAGTCGGTGCTTTTGGCCCACGCTGGCCTCATGGGGATCACACGTTGGGTAGAGACAAATGGCCCTGGACACACCAGCTGATGGCATTTTTTTTTTCACCAGCCCAAAGCCTGAAGGCATATCTGTCAGCGTGCTGCATTCTGTGGTCTTTAAATCGAGGCACTTGTGAGCCTGGCAAAGCTGGCAGCTGGCAAAGCGAACTTTCTGTCTGGCTGATGCATTTCAAGCTGCCTGTCACTTGCAGGGTCAGCCTGGAGGCCAAAAGAATGTGAGAAATTCCATATGGTGCAATCTGTAGCCCTAGAATTGTTAAAAATACCTGGTGGTATTCACTAGCAAGTACAGCGATTAGAAAATATAATATTGAGTACAAATTTGCACGTGAAAATATGACGGCATTCACATCTTCTGATAGAGTGAAATACAGCGATGTGAAAAAGTACGTCCTCTTTGTTTGTTCTACATTTTTACCTATCATGACATAATGAAAAAGCCATCTGGTCCTTATCAGTTCTTAAAATTAGGCACATCTAACTTCAGGTGGCTAGCAACATATAACATATGGCACTATGTCATTTTTATTTGAGAAAATAAGAAAACATGTAGAAGTCATGTGTGACGAGCTCAGTACACCTCATGATTCAGTAGCCCGATGAGAAAACTTTAGCAGAAATCACTTGAAGTAATAGCCTATTTTGTTTGAGTTTATCAAACCATTTGATAAAGCCATGATTTATACACTGATTTTGTACGGATAGCAAATGTTTGTGAGAGGTTCTTGGGCCGAGAACCATACAAAATTCTGGAGATGGGTTTGTTGGACCGAACCTCTAATTGAAACAATCAGGGGGAGTTCTGGTGTTGGTGGAGGCATCAAGCTGGCCTTCCAAGCCAAAAATATTGTGGAAAACGGAGAAGTGGGATTAGCTAATCAATAGAGACCCCTAGTCAGATAACCCTACCTCCCAAGACAGCCAGAGGCAGATCTGTCCCCTGCCCCCCACCCCTACAACATTTAACGCACAACACACAGAGCCGCCGACTTCACGGAGAAGTATACTGCAAAAACATTTTCAAAGAAATATGTATGGTATACTTGCTTTCTGGATCTATGGCTAGACATTGGAAATTTTTTAGAAGCCAGTATGCGGTCAATGTGAGGGTTTCTCGTTTCTCTTCCTGTTCCCCTGCTAGTCTATTTTCGTGCAAGGGACCGTTATGTCTGACCTATTAAAAGGTATTGAGCATTCCGGAGCTCAGCAAGGCCGTACCATTATGTGTAAGTGATGCGATGACACTCTCGGTCGATGGAGTCGATATACAAAAATGCCTTTGGTTGCAGTTATGTTGACATGCCTTCCCACCCATTTGGGGGGTTTCCCCTAAAAGGCCCATTGAAATTCTCTCACGGCTCCTAGGCAATCCGGACATTCCGATTGAAATCAAGGTAAGAGCTACGAGCTTCTGTACATCAGTGATCGCTAAGCCAACATGTCTGCAGCGGTGGTTCAATCCTAACACTACTGAATGCTCTTTGTGGGAGGCTTGCTTTGTTTTTACAATGGTGTCTATGCCGCCTACTACTTATGGGATGGTCATCCAAATTCCATGGCTACTGGCAGCCCATTGTCACGATCTCGTTGAGCCCCGGCACTTATTCCTGGCTTGAACAGATTCGCTGGTTCCCCTGCTAGTCATGACATTTTATTCACGAATTAGCTCCTTGGAACGCCCACGTGCTCTTCAACCATATAACCCTTACAGTCTTATAACCGCTTAAATCGTGATGAACTGGAGAATAAGAGTACCATTCGCTGCTTTGCTCCAGCGTTTAATGCAAAATACAAAAAAAAGCTGATTTAGTGCTGTTTTACATCTGCTCATTCACTTTTCTTTAGCTATTTCAGTATTTTTCAGTTGAGTCTAAAAAGATGAGTTTTGTGGTACTTGGGATCTGGACCTTGGTGCTGTTGGTCTTACCCCTCAGGACAAGGAGCCGACCGGCAGAGGTGTGTTAGAGCATTTGGACCGTTGATTAAAGTATATACGCAGGAAAGTGTGGGGGTTGGTTGACCATTGTTGTAAGTCGCAGTCTTGTAAGCAAAGGTATTGATACACCCTTTGGTAATTTTCCCCTGCGCTGGGATGTTCCTGTTCAGGCCTGGGCAGTATTGCTGTGGTGGAGAACTGCACCTTTCCCCAGCACTATGGCTTACATCTAACTCAGGGGAAGGAGCCTAGCTGTTGATTTATTGATACTGGATCGACGAGGCATCACTTCTGCAGGTTTCCTGCCTAACAGCTAAACACACATCTTTCTGATGCTCTTCCCCGCCAGCGTTTTGGCTGCTAAGGGGTTGAATGTGAGTGACTCGCCAGATGTAAAAATATCTGCCAGATGTAACGGCTTCCCATGCTTACCCTGATAATTTATTTGTGGTGACTCTCCCTGTAACCAGAGCAGCTGATGTTTCCAAACCTATGGTAGATGAATTCCATCTGTTATTTGTTTGTTTAAGAGCTATACATCTTTCTAAAGTGCTGTAAACTTAAAATGCTTCACTTTCATCATTCACAGATAGTCAGGCTCCCTTATTATAGACAGAAACACTGAGGAACTATCTGCAGGCTGCTAAATTAGAATCATACTTCTTGATGATCTCTGTGGACATGTTCTGTTGCTATTCAGTTACAGGCACTCGGTTCACTGCAGTGATTAAGCTTGCCCCTTTGTCAGACAGGGTACAGTTGACCCGTATTTAAAATTCACTTTGTAACATTTCAACATGCAGAGCTTGCAGAAAGCAGCTTTTAAGACCCTTGTTATAATTTGCCGTAATGAGTTTATCTGTGCCGGTAAAATTGAAAAGGTGGTTTACATTTTATATGAAAATTCAATTCTAAGAGAAAGTTAACAGTCGGCAACATTTTATAGTCTATGGCCGGCAACCAGTTCACCATGTAACAGTGAATTTTAAAGGACTGCATGCAAAAGGAAACACAAGGCACTTGGTAAACGTGTCAGGCAGCCGTGAACCCAGCTGACGTGTGAGTAAATATGAGTGAAAACGTTAGTTCGAGTCTTAGACTGCATAATGTCAACCTTCCTCCATATAGGCAAAACTGTTCAGTATTGGAGATCGTCATGGGGGGGGACATTAATGCTTTTGGATAGAAACACTAGGAGGAGAAAATCCATTACTTTCAAAAAGCCTCTAATATACTTTGTGTAAAAAGCCTCTTTTGATGTCCGTCCCATTTATGAGGCCTGCCAAAGCTTGGATGTCAGAAGTGGTTCCTCCCCCACAAAAGACACATAGACTGTAGCTTCAGCACTGAATTCTCTTGACACAATTTATCAGAGCCAATCATACAGTTTAGACCATTCAAACCCCTAAGACGGAACCAAGTTTTAGCTAATGGTTAATAATAGAGGCGGGGGGAGGGTTAAGAGCCTTTCACTAATGTGCTGCTGCCTTCAAATTAAGAGCCATGGTTAGTCGTTAAAGTGGTGGCTTCAGGATGATGTCATGGCAGCACGTGTTTCTGTAGCTTACGGACTGAATATGGCAAAGAAACGAGGTCGCTCCAATCACTGGTTTAATGCGGTAATGCAGCTAGGGGGTTCGGCTGGTGGTTAACATCTGTGCTTGGCTTCCTTAATGTGGTCGAGATGGCTGAAAAGCCACAGTTTGTTTCTGTAGAAGAGTTGATGATTGTGACCTGAAAGGGGAGAGCGGCAAGGCTGCTATGAAAATTTATTCATTTTGCTTTTGGATCGCAATGCTTTACGTACACTTAGTGGCCATTTTAATAGGTTAACACAAACGGGATTCTCCACCAAACGGTGCATCACGCTGCCGCAGCAGAAATATATCTCTGTGCAGTGTATACAGCACACAGACAGGATCAAGAGATTCAGTTACTGTTTGGCTAAGGATTAGAATGACTAAGGAGTGAGATCTAAGTGGTTTTAAATGCGGTGCGATTGTTGGTGCCAGGTGCGGCCGTTCCAGCATGTCAGAAACAGCCACCCTCCCTGGGATTCTCACACACGGCAGTGTCTAGAGTTCACGCAGTATGGTACAATGAAGAGGATCATCCAGTCGGGGCCAGTTCTGCTACCAAAAACGTCTTGTCGATGAGGGAGGTCGGAGGAAGATGACCGCACTCATTAACTTATCGGGAAGGCCACAAGTGCAAAAATAACAGTTCGATATACGAGTGGTGTGCAAACCGAGTTCTCTGAACGGCCCAGTCATGTACCCATGAGGGTTTCTCTAGGCAGTACCGGGTTTCTACCCAATATTAGCCAGCTCGGCCTAATATGGTGGCTACTGACTGTCTTTTTGGGTCCATATATCATGACATTAAATGCATTTTTAACAACAAACAACATTAGCCAATTGACCCAAGGTAAAAGGAGTTTTATGGCACCCCATCCTGGGTGTACACTCCAGTCTTGTGCCTGTGCTGCTTGGGATAGGTCTAACACCCCCTCCCATGATGCCGAGCTGATAAGCTGTTAGAAAATGGGCGGGAGGATAATTTTTGACTTATCGTGTGAAGAAAAGGCTGCAGAATAAGGCAGGAAGCAACCCCATCTGTTGGTAAACACATCTGCGTCATGGTGGGGGGGCTCCTCCTCCTGTAGCCCCCTGAGATGCTTCCATCGCATGACACCAGGGACCACCATTATCAGCCGGTGGTCTGCAGAGCCTTTAGTCAGTTAGCATATGAATAGCACTGTTTAGCTGACAGCTGGAGGTAAACACTGTCTGTTTATGGTATTATTTATCCATCAGGGAGGCGACCTAATCAGGATGACCAGTGGGGGAGGGGGTAATGTTCAAAGCTTCTCCTTAGGCATTAATTATGCAAGTGCAGCACTGATCTTAACGAGACAAAGTTTGACATTTTTTTTTTTTTTTTTTGCCACGCATGCCAACAGAAATATGGAATGGAGTGTGCGTGTGTGTGTTTGTGTCTCTTTGTGTGTGTGCTCCCACTGTGGTGGGGTGACACTATGTTGTTTTGCTTCTAAAGAGTACAGCTGTAGTCACTGAGGGTAGGCTGGTGCCCTCCTTAACTGAGCAGGTGGGGGGGCTCTGCTGGTGCCCTCCTTAACTGAGCAGGCGGGGGGGCTCTGCTGGTGCCCTCTTTAACTGAGCAGGCGGGGGGGCTCTGCTGGTGCCCTCCTTAACTGAGCAGGCGGGGGGGTCTTTCTCTGTTGTCCACATTCTGCAAAATGACATGGACCGTTATTTAATACCTGTGCTCTGGCCAAGAAAACACATCGCTTTTGTTCCTGGGGTTCCTGTAACTCCTCTAACTTTACATCCACTTTTCAGGAGCGCACTCTTTTGAAAGCTTAGTGCTATTGTAATTTTGTCTTTATTTGAAAAAAACTTCTTTTTTTTTAACTAATGCCTTCTTGGTCTGACATGTAAGGGCGGCTTTTTTGGAATTGCGTTCTCTGTTTATCCTCACAGATGGCTCTGTGAGAGTTACCGAAGTCTGAAACCTCAGCGTGGCCATGACTCAGTCATGACGCAAAGCAACAGATGCAGAAAGAGATATATTTTTTTAAGATAGATTTATACTTGTAAAATGATACTTTGTATTTCTCCTTTTTGGTTGTTATGCCTGTGTTATTCATCCATCCATTCATTTTTCCACATCCATAGGCCACTAACAGTTCACGGTGAGGCTGGAGCCAGTCCCAGAATGCAATGGGCAAGAAGCTTGGGACACCCAGGATCGGCTACCAGTATATGAGGGCGCTAATGACTTTGGGAGAAGATTTAGAGACACTGGTCCCCCTAACGATATAACTACAGGAGATAGAGAGGGAGAACATATAAACTCCACCCTCACAGGGTAAGGGGAGGGGTTTGAACCCAGATTTCTGCAAGTGTCAGGCCACAATACTTACCACCGTACAGCCAATGTGTAATGTCTAGGAGCATTGACAAATAGTCCAGCAATTGTCTAATCGTATTACACTGAGTAAGCTATCAACGAATGTGTGAAATGTGTGTGTTGCTCGGTTTGAAATGGCCAAATCGCAGCCAAATAAAAAGCATGTGTATTTTCAAACCAAGGAGGCTGTGTTTAGTGAGGCTCCGTTGCAGTTTTCAGACTGCGCTTCCCTCGCAGAGAGACTAACCATTCTCAGTCATTACATGGAGCATGGCGCGCAGTGAGATGTCAGTCACCCGCAGGGCTGCAGCAGAAATGAGGGCAGCCTTGTCAGAGGCCAGGGTAATTCAGGTTTATCCTGTGATGCGTCAGGAATGCAGACCGTGTTTACATGGGTTGGTACGTTACTCATTAGGGTTACTGTTATTTCATCCTGACCACCGTCTACCCCTTCCATCTATAACAGTCTAATATCTTTCCCAGCGCTGTATAATGGTAACACACCCAGGAGGGCTGGGTTTCCAGTTGACCGCTTGCTGAGAAGTTCTTTGTTCTTCTAGGTTGCCTTTTGAGTTTTTGCTTTTTCGTGAATGTGACAATGTGATTACCACACACTCCTTCGGGCAGCTGTGTTGTGAAAGGCACTATATGAAAATATGTTGAATTGAATCAAGTCAAAAAGGGGTCCATGACTTCCCTGGTTTTCTAACGATTAAGTCCGTGAGGTTTCAGGACGAGATTTATGAGTTACCGAAAGGCCCTGATGTTAACGTAAAATTTGAAAGGCTGGTTGAGTTTATCAGATATAGCACTGTTTGTGATTTCAGGTTAACAGGTTAAAACTGATTTGCTTTCCAGTAACTGTGCCTTTACCCTCTATCCAATTATTTTCAGCTGCCCAGTGTTAAGTGAGGACGCAGAGAAATCTGTGGAAAACAAGACATTTCTTCCCTTCAAGTCTTGCGGCTTTTCGAAGTCAGGTCACACATTAAAGCGATTGAGCTTGGTGGTTTAAAAACACTGTGGTCAACCTTGAATTTTGAGTGCCCTCAAAGTCTGTTTTTGTCTCATTTTGTCTCAGAGCTTGCGAGCTTGCTAACATC
This sequence comes from Gymnarchus niloticus, assembly GCA_009936485.2. Lineage (NCBI taxonomy): Eukaryota > Metazoa > Chordata > Actinopteri > Osteoglossiformes > Gymnarchidae > Gymnarchus > Gymnarchus niloticus. The sequence goes on along the minus strand of JAACJT020000095.1, from coordinate 7,802,619 downwards.
ACTTCTCTGGAAACATAAAACTCCTTGGCAGCCATGTTTGAGGGTAGTGTGGTGATAAAATGCAGCATGTTCAATAGCTAATTAATTAATCGCTAATGTTTGCACAGTGGGAAACCAGTAAAGCAATATTTACAACTTGGATCATGTAGTGAAATAACAGTTTGCAACATCAGGACCTATTGATATACATACAGTATATTTCAGTCCCCCCGTTTTCAGTAGCAGACCGGCTGATCTGCCATCGACTCGTTTGGTCTGGATGCTAGCCTTTCCTTGGCGGCTGTGTGTTGGAGACAATAGTGGAAAGCATGTAGGCTTCCTGTACCACAGCAATGCCTGTTGGAGAAAGGCAGGCATTTTTCAGCCACGTGATCACTGTCTTTTTTGAAGTAAGCTATACATTCAGATAATACTATACTATACTATACTATACTCGCTGTAGTGTGTTTTTTTTACTGTTTTCTTTTGTTGAAATGTTGAATACAAATTAAAGAATCTTGGAGTACCAGAGAAGTCGTTGATAATTATTTATTTAGTTCCCCTGCAAAACTAGCATTGGTCTTAGACATCAAATTTGCTTCTTTTATCCTCTTAGTGTTTTTGCATGTAATAGGGGCTGCAGTGATTCGGCAGGTTGCACTCCAAGATTGTGGGTTTGAATCCCACTTCTGCTCTGCGTGTGTTGAAGCTGCACGTTCTTTGGGCGTTTCATACAGCTGCTCCATTCTAGAATTCCCTTAATACTGAGGGGAACTACTCTATTGTTAATAAGGGTACAAGTGTAAAAAATACTTTCCTTCCATTCCATCGAGTGCCCTGCTCTGTACCCATGGTGACCTGTACTAGAGGAGCGGTCGTAGAAGATGGATGGATGTTGTGATTTCGTTAAACTCTGATTACACTGTTCATTGTGATCTAATGAACATGACAGAATCCAGAAGTCATGTTCTGAAGATTAGCTGTAAAAATGGTCTAGGGCATTACACAGAGCACGATTTACCTATAGATGTTTGACAATGAAAATGATCACGTAAGACGTATGAATTTGTAACTTTATGAATGACGTTATGCTAATTGATCCTATCTCTCAGAAGGCGTGTGCGTGAAACATGCCGCACTTTATCTGAGGATGTAAACATGATGCCATCTGCTCTCACCATGAAATGAGTTTTCTTAACGGTGAGTTTGCATCACTCAACCTTTTGTTGCTGTTACGCATGTATACTGGTCTGCCCTCCTCCATGCCATCTCAGATGCTTCTCATTACAGTCCTACTGGGGGGTGTGGGGCCAGCATAGTGGGATCCAGGTTGCAGGGGGGCCAGATGTGGACCAGTGATGGAGCTTGCAGCAGGAGCTTGGGGTCCAGACGTGGACCGGTGATGGACCTGCTGTCCTCAGCAGGAGCTTCTCTCTCTCTCTCTCTCTCTCTCTCTCTCTCTCGCTCTCTCTTTGCTTTGAGACGAAACTTAAATATTTCAGCGTTTATGGATTCCCTACCTCCTACAGCAGCTCCTCATATAAGAAAAGGTATAGAATAACAGACCACTCATCTCTTACTAAATCCACTACTCACTCCATCTAAGGCTATGTTTAAATTACAAGCCTCATTGTTCAATTCTGATTTTTTGCACGGATTTCCCTATCTTGACTGTTTACATTCATAATTACAAGTGACTTGTGTCTAACTATACTGTGAATGCATCTGTCCTCCGAAACGGCATGCATGCGCACATCAATACGTTTTTACACGAGTCGTCTGTGTCATCACAGCCTCTTTCATTTATGGCCACACTTTGCCATTCCTTTGGCAATTGTTTTGAACACTACACGATTTCGGTAGGTTCCTTCCAGTTTGGCTTGAACTGACTCATTTCCCCAAATATCCAATAAATCGTCAACTTCCCCATCCTTCCACTGACTGCTGCCCTGCATTGTTGTTTTGCCTTGCTGCTGGCCAATGGTGCATGCGTATAGGCTAAAAAGCACATCAATTCCCATCTGACCGTTAACATTAATGTCGCATGGCCATGAATCGGATACATGTCCCATCTAGGACCACATATGAAAGTGACTCAAATCTGATTTGAAAAGATCAAATTTCTGTGTTCATACAGCCCTGAAAAATTAAGATTTGTGCCACATTAAGGCAAAACATTGGATTTGAGTCACTTTAGCCTGGTAATGTGAACGTAGCCTTTAGAATCCACTGCATTGTCATTCCCATCTTTTAGCACAGAAACAGTCATTTCTCTTCAATAGGATGGTCTCCTACTCAGACACCCATAGTTGCCCATTCGGCTTTAGCATAAAACCCTGCCCTTAAGCCAGCAGGACCTGGGGCAGATGAATGGTCAGTGGTTACTTGGTCTTTTCTGCACCCTTTGTAGCCACTTGCTCACTGTAGGATTGCGGTGCGCTGGAAACCTATCCCAGGAAGCACTGGGGACGAGAAAGGGTAAAACTCAGATGGGACACAAGTCCACCACAGCGCAGACAGGCACAAACGATAAATTAGAGGCACCGGATTACCTAAACCTCGCTTCTTGGAACCATGGGTGGAAACCAGAGTAACTTGGGGAAACCCACATAAACACAGGGAAACCATGGAAACTCCTAACACCAAGGTGGAGTAGGAGTCAAATCCCCAGTTCTGGTGGTGTAGGGAGGCAGTGCTGACCCCTTAGGTAACCGTGAATGAACCTATCAATTCAGATTTTATTTTGTAAATACGTTCTTCAGTGGCAGAACGATAATAAGCAGGAACGTGAAATTACAACCCTACCCCTTACTTTGTTCAGTTTTGGGTTATAGTCACTGAGCTGCTGGATCTTTGTCCATCAGTTTTGGGTTTATATATAAACAACCAAAGCCAGTTATGCAGTATTAAAAGTCAACATGGCCACACAGAGAGACTCGCTTCTCACATGGGCCTGACTGATGAAGGTCTCTGTGACAAAGACCATGGGGATTTCCCAAAGCATCCGGTGCCACTAAGTTGCCGACTGGAAGAGTGCTTAGCCTGGCTCCTGCCTGGTCACTTCGCCACGGCCGTTAGTATTTTCAGTGGCGGAGGGGATATATGTCACAGAAACAGATGTCCCCTGCATTTATCGTTCGGTGTACGCAACACTATACTTCAACAGCCAGCAACTTTAGCCTTCGAGAGTTCTCCAGCACGTTCTTGCGCTTCCGGCCATTTCTTTCACTCTAGCATCATGGCCCGTGAAGAAGCCGGAAGCAGCAGTTACAAAAGATTTTAGCTGTGAATCCATTCAAGGGAACCTTTTGCGGGAAAACAACTGAGAACTTCGAAAAAATGGATGTTCTTAATGGTCAATCTGATGGGAATGCTACAGTATGCAGGAGGACATCAAAGATAAACATGAGGTAGTGATGTGGTCAAATTTCTGTCAGTGAGATCTTATCTTAAGTTCGACTGAGTCGGATTACAACCAGTGGTGGAACTTCAGCCTTTTTTGCCCCCTCAAATTTCTGACCAAAGTGAAAATTCTGTGGAATATTTGTCTTTCATTAGCTATAATTAGCCTTTAAATTAGCTTTTCTTTTATGCCCTGAAAATGACATTCTTAGGTACATAAATTAAGTATGCTTAGTGCATTTATCATGACTGAGTTTGATTTGCTGCATGTGTTATTTATAATTTGTAAATTTAAAACGTACCTATTGGACAACAATTATAGCTAACAGGTGGCCTGTGGATTACGCCTGTGAGATTAATTTTTAATGATTTTTTTGTGTGTGTTTGTTTTATTAAACTGTTCGGCTCTGGGACACAGAGGGCTGGTTGTTACTGATTTGTTTCTGAAAACGTTTTATGGTTTAGTTGCTCTTTCGCTTTATATGCTGGGTGTACGTCGGTGCCATCAACTAGATCAATGATAGCGTGTTTACGCGTCATTCGTTCGTGGGTTTTTTTCTGGTTCTTTCAAGCAAACTTTCAATACGTCCTCTAGGTAAGGTTTATTATGTGCTGCCACGTGTTGCTTTCTTCAAAGGTTCAAACCCGATTGTGATTCTTCATGCTAGAATGAGGCAGATGGCTGAAGGTTGTCCTTATCCAGGACTGTAGAAATTGCATTCTAATGGTTTTTGGGTTTTTTGTGGTAGTCAGAAAATGTTATACCAGTTTTCTCAAGTGGAATGTATACAGCAGAGTCGATGGAATCGATGACATCCATCCATTGCTCTGACATTATAGACAGCCCTGTCTGTAAGTGTTTTGTTTATCATGATAAAGACAGGAAATGTTTTTAAAATTTATCGGTGCCCCAGCAAACTGAATTCAACAGTCATAATCGACACGTGACGTTTTGATGCAACTGGACACAGCGGGAGAGGACGAAAGTGTACAGCTGGACATTGGGTCAGTGATGGATTAGTGAGGTGGTGTATTTCTGGGTGATGTGATTCGTTATGCAGATGAAGTGTTTGCTTTGGTAGGGCCCCTTATGAATAATTCGCGAAGGCCGTGTGGGCAGGCCTGCGGTTCGTACAGGCAGCTGCTGTTTTCTTTGCATCCTCTGTATGTACATTCTCCGTCACCAGGGAGGCCGCTACGAGAAGCCCTGACCTCCGGCAAATCAAAGCCTGTGTGCATCTGCTGAGGGGGAAGCCGCTGTCTGAAGTGCAAAATAGCGAAAAGCTGACGGAGTAAGATTTCTTAGAGGATCGCCTGTGGTTTCACTGTGGACTTTGTTGGCTCTGGGATGCATATGGGTGCCGTGACCGCCATCATGCGAAGTTCAATTAGGCCGTTTCCTGGTGCTGAGGAAGGTCCAGCAGCTCTTCATCAGTCAGGACTTTCAGAGTCAGGGGACATGGAGGTCAGAACTAGAGGGTCTTTCACAATGGTAATGATTTTATGAACAAAATATGCGTGTAATTGGAAACCACTCTCTCTGTTGGCTCTGAGGAAGGCTGCGGTCGTTTCGGTTGTTTTTCTATCGCTGTTACTTTAAAATCTACATTTTGAGATTCCTGTTCTCTTCTACGTGTCAAAGTGGCAAGTGGTAAAGTTTTTTCATTTTGGCACACTCTTGTCAAAGAGACTTGATCTACACACATCCGTGCAGCATTATGTACGTGTGTGTGTTTCTGCTGGGGTTCCTGTGTGTCTTTGTGAATTTTGCAGGCCTTCCCTCTTCCCTGCATCCCTTTTCGTGCTGCAGACCATGAGTCTGCCATCTCCTCTTGCTTATTCCTAATGACCGTGCCCCTCTATTTTAGGCGATTGCCATCTGTGACAATCCGCATATGCCCAAATACCCTCATGCGTGTTTCTAATGATGAAGGACTGGTGTACACCGATGCTGCCTCCGTGCCAGGCTGCAATGCAGGCCGCTGTAAAATCGGCCGTGTTTCACGAAAAGTGAGAAGTGACCATCACATGATTCCCGTTGCTATGGTACAGTGACAGCGTCTGGTCAGAGCCAGCCTGGAGGGACCTTCTTCGGAAACTTTAGAAGTGTGGGCGGAGCTGTAAGTAGGATGAGCACAGCATTTGATAGGAATCTCAGTGAGCGTGGTGCGTGTGGTTGGGAAATTTCTGGAATGTACACACACACACACACACACACACACACACACCACTCTGCTTCATAATTGCGTGGCTCGGGCTCAGATTTTTTCCTCATTTTTTGCACGATCTCTGGACTAAAGCCACACTTCTGCTTTCCTGTTATGTTCCCCCACCCGATGTCCCACTGTCCTCGCCGACTGTCCTCACTGACCTTCGGTATAACAGTTGTGTCCTCCAATTCACAATTTTGCCCCGTCGCTGTGAAGCCTTCCGCAGTCCTTGCGCTCTCAGGATGTTATTGGACCTTGGATCGGCGCAAACTTACTTGGGTCGGGTCGGGTCACGTCTACTCTGATCAGCTAAGCAAGGAGCCGGTAAATGCCTGAACTCCAGCGGCAATGAAGAAATCACATGATTATTCACTGTGGTCATTCCGATCTGCTAGCTTTTTGGTTTGTCGCCATATATCATTTTGAGCTGCCCTGTCAGATTCTCTCAGCACGTCCGATTCAATTTCGCGCTATAAACAGATAACCTTACAAAATTAAGTAAATGCATGGAAGGATGATTTGAGTTGGTCCTGTCATTATTAATTTAAATTTTCTTTTTTAAACCATTGCTTTTTAGGATCCACGACACAAGCTGTTTGCAGAGCATCCAGGTGGCCTTCAGATCTACCAAAAAGGTTCGTGGGCAATGAAACAAATGTCAAAATGCAATAAATAAGGCTTTCAGAGTGTATTTCAGCACTTCTCAAGATGTCTCTATGGTTACCAGGGTACAGCAATAATCTGATAATCAGTAGAGGCAAATGAGTAATAATACAATTAGCCAGTTACGAAACAACGTGCTTATTGTTAAAATTTGTGAACACACGCAGTGAGAGCTCCACAAAATGCCCTGAGGGGGAAATGAAAAATCGCATTTCCACAAAATACTAAGTGATTGCCGCACGAATTCTGCAGTATCTTTTTGCAAAGCAGCCTGAGCAGTGTGATTTATAATAAAATTATGTCTTACGCTGTCATCTCTTAGATAACAAGAATGCTTTATGCATCTGTAAAAGCTTTATTCAGTATATTCATATCATAGGAAATATTTGCTCTCACATGGCTGCTCACAAGAATCTGTAAAATTTAAAATACTCTCCGTCTTTCTCATGAGATTCTCCGTGAGGTGACTTTTGTCCAGATTTTAATCCGCTGTCCGGGAGGTCTTGCTTTGGATATCAGGGTATCAGATTAACCTGCTCGTTGTCAGAACTGGCCACGCTTCCCACCTAAGCAGATTCATGAACATTCATTACAAAAGGCGAATGAAGGACTCTGCACCTATGAAGTTCATTCTGTTTGTAGATTTAATGCTTTTACTTCCTCCATGTTGTTAATACAAAAAAAAAGCCCCTGTCCTGTATGTTATGTGGAGCTAAAACGATTGCGTGGATGTTTTCTTGTTAGCACAATGGAGTAATTTTTATAGTCCAAGGCCACCTGTGAGAGCAACTCAGAAAGGAAACCCTTATAATAATAAACAGCATAATCACTGTAGTCAGCTGCTTCTAAAATAGGTTATTATGTACAGGGATGCCTACTTTAAGCACAACTTCCCGTGCAGATAATGCTAACACCGGGTGTCAGAAGAGTGGAATTTTAATTGTTGTACATTATGTGGAATTAGAATCGATGCCTTTGAGCTATGGTGCTGGAGAAGACTTTTGAGAGGCCCTTGGATGGCAAAGAGATCAAACCAATCTATATTAAAAGAAATCAATCCTGACTGTTCGTTAGAAGGACAAATAATGAAGATGAA
>JAACJT020000095.1:7780624-7795169 GCA_009936485.2 Gymnarchus niloticus | reverse complement strand
GGGCGGCCTGGCGTGCTGTGGTCCATGGAGTCGCGAAGAGTCGGACACGACTGCGTGACTAAACAACAACAAATGTGGAATTATGAACACATGGCTTTTGGCTGTTTTGTAATAGCAACTGGCAAAACATGCTTTTTATTATTGGTAATAATTATATTTGGTGTTTAGCATCAGGCGGGTGTGACTGTGTAATTGGTTTGGTTTGAAACTTCGGTCTTGCCACCTGAAGGTAATGTAGTAAGTCATGAGCATTGCTTACATGTATTTGCTTAAATTTGATATAGCCTACAGTATCGACTAAAATATGCACATTTTGGGACGTTCTCTGCAATGATACTCACGTACATCTCATGTTCTGTCAGTCTTCACAAATACCGCGCTGATGATGACTTAGGAGACAGTGAGGAAGCGTCGTGTTCCGTTCTGCATTCGAACACCAAGACTCAACACATTTTCAGTTTGGTTCCTCAGGTATTTTATTTCATGTTTTAGGAATTAAGAAAACCTGAAGGAATAACAACAACAATGGTATTGATGTGAATCATTACATTTAAATGATGTCTTTTACAAAGAAATGCCACGTGAGTTGACCTGTCCATCACATACATGTTTGTTCATGAACTGTGGAGAGTTTTTACAGATGACCATCCACCAAAGTGCTTTGCACTGTGGCAGGCACCTGGCGTGCCTAGAGAACATGTGTGTAACACGGGGAGAACATAGAGACTCTGTATATACGGGGAAGGGGGCTAGGATTGGAACCCCAATTCCAGGAGGTATGAGGAAGCAACACCTCCTGCAGCCTTCACCAGGCAGTCCACCCCATAAATAAAAATTCATTGCTGTTTTTTAGCATCTTTGGAGGCAGGGGCAAATTACGATTTTGAGTGTAGTCAGCTTCCTGATCTACACTGAGTGTCCTGAGTCTGGCATTTTAAATGATTTTTCCACTTTCCTTACACACGAGTGATGAATTAGCTTTTTTGTTTATGTAAGGCAGTGCTGAATCCCCGATTGTTATTAGAAAGCCCCCCCCCCCCCCCCCGAGTGATGGTCGGAGAGATTGACGCATTTTGAACCTCCCCCTTTCTCCTGTAGCGGGCCAGGTGAATCCAAATGAATCCTCATTGTTTGTAGGAATAGCGTCCATCTCATTGTTCAACAGCCACTCCCAATGTCAAGTGAAGGTCGTTTGGTTGGTTATGATGCCCTGGTCTGTTGCTGCAGTCATGTCTCCTTTACTAGCTTGCTGTTGTGGGCTGTAGACCACCTTTGGGCCTTCTAAATGTAACTACCATACATATAAACTCGTATGTCTTTTCAGGGCTTTATGTGTGAGTGACCCAGTTGTTGTCAGGTTTTTGAGTAATTTAATCTAAAGAGGGCTGTCGTTTCCAAGCTCACGAGACAAAACCTTTGAAACGTTTCACCACGGCGATCGCATCCTTTGATCTCTCATTTAGGGGTGTCTCATCAGTGTTCAGAATGCAGCTTAATTAAACGTTATTGTTTCTACGTTATCACTACTGGTTATGAATTAATGCTCCCTATTATTCCATAAATGCTAGCTTTTGAAGCTTTTGCTTGGAGAACGTATATATAATGTTCAAGTCCATTACCAGCAACTCATTGTCAGAAACTTATGACCGTGGCTTATTACCATGGTTAAACCGCTAGACTGTCTCGAAGAAATCAAATAAAAATTCATTCCGAATTCATCTTGAGAAAACCCAGAGTTATTCTGTGTATTTGCAAGAGGCACTGGGAAGTTGAAAGCTGGCAAACTGAACCCTATTAATTATGTCGTTACCTGAAATTTTAATTACGTATGAACTGCTGATGTGAAAAATGTAAACTGCAAGGGGTGCCCACAACAAAGGTACCATAGCTGTGGGATTGTGGGTAATACTTTTTTCCTGCAGCATTTTCCAACTGCATAATTATATACTGCAGATTACTACACTAACCCTTGTTTAACTAAATGGCCTGAGTAACATTTACTAAGTAACGTTACTATTTTTCATGTGAGAGCACCTTATAAGGGCTTTTGCATGAATCACCATAACTACTATTGTTAGCTTGATTAACCGCGGCTTTGTTTCTTGGGTATTGATCTGTTAGCTGTTTGTTTGTGCCTGCTCATTTTGAGAAACACAGGGCTGTCGTAATATAGGGTGAGCGTTTACAAAGTTAGCTTCGTAGTCACTCTTTTAAATAGCTATTTTATTTTTTTTTTGCTTTGTTTTTAGGAGTAGTATTGCTCTTTGAATTTTTACTGCAGTATCCAGTTGCCTGGGCCGTTCGTCATAGCTGGAAAGTCCAGGAACGATGGCCTTTTCATAATTTTTCAGTTTTGGTTTATTTCTTTTCTGGGCGTAAATCTGAATGCCTCCCATTTGATAGGCGCTGTACTACATGCAAATCGCTCTCCCAGATTCACTGAGCTGGCTTTGTTTCTTTGCACTCAAGCAAACAATTTGGAGGAGTTAGAAGAGACCCCGTAGTTTATTATGCACATAAATTCACGTCTTACAAGGATTATATTCACGTGTGAAAAGAGAGATGGCCGTTGGTGTGGAGCTTCAATAAAAGGCCCGTGAACGGGTTTTTATTAGACCTTCAACACTGCACATGCACACTGACACTCTCCCATCTGCACGTGGAGCCATCCGTTGCATTGTGATGCTCTTCGTAAATGACAGAGCGTCATGATGTCAGTCTTTGGCTGGAGTTTGACTTGTTCGGCATCTAAACAAGCTGTTGTGTTTATTTGACTAGAAGAAAATAATAAAACCGCCTGACGTCCGTGAACGAGGTGTGCTCGTTTTGTCGTTCTCAAGCAGGAATGGAAATTCTTACCACAGGGGAGATGTTTTATATATTTGTTTTGTTTATTTCCTTCCCCCCATGTCGTTAAACTCTGTACAAGTTTTTGGAGAAGTGTTTAGCAGAAATCGATGTTAACCGGTTCATTTCCCCGCTGTGACATCTCCTGCAAGCAAGTCATTCTCCACCACAGAAGTATGTATTAAGAAAATACAAAAATAAAAACTTATCCAGACCTTTTTAGCATTTATGGGTTACAGCTGGAGGCTCTGCCGTTATACAGATTGCTCTTCCAGATCTTGAGATCATCTAATCAGTCTTAACAGTGCATGAAGCGCTTCTGATTGTGCCATGAACCAAAAAAATAAATCGACTCGCATGTCAGGCATTGAATACACTTGCTTGTGATGAGGGCTGACTAACAGGAAGAGTAGACACTCAAGTATGTTGATTAATAATTACCCCAGTAATTGCGTCGATAGTGAAGGAAAGGACCTTGGATTAATGTTATCTGAATGGATAACACCTTGTGCCTATAGGCTAATGTTTACTTTTGTAAATGTTTGAACTGTAAACACTTCTGAACCCTGTAGTTTTTAGTTACAGACAAGATGCGCATCTAGAGTTTCCCCCATCCCATTTGGCGGTTTCTCAAATGGCGCGCTGAGATGTACTGCCATGTGGAGCAGAGAATCATGGGTAATAGGCATCCATTGTTCACCTGAGAATCAGATGACCTCAATTCATTTTGAGAGTTTCAACTTGCTCTCCTTTCTAGGAGACTCTCACAGTTTCAGCAGCGAGTTGACTGAGAATTGACTTGGCTTTCTGTGAATTGAACCATTTTTCTTTTCTGGGACGTCAACACAAGCATGTTGACAGTGTGCATCGAAACATACGAGAGCTGAAGACGGCACCTATTGTTATTATTAAAATTGACTGTCGTTGACCCATCAGGGTCACTCTTCTTGTATCTGGACTTTTGTGGATTTTCAAAAATCCGTATATTTTTCCTTGTCAAACCCTAGTTTTAGATTCATCACATCAGAAAAATGTGACGTGTATCAAAGTTGGAGATTTCAGTAGCTACCTAAGTTGGGCCCTGTCTTAAGCAGCCTGATGTGAACCAGTGGCCATGTAGCCCTGAGAGATATACGGTGGAGGTCCTCGTTGGTAGTTCATTCCAATAGGCCTGTAATTGGATTTGGAGAGGATTTCACACCCCCGTCGGCTCCGTTGTCACATTGTCCTCATGATGACTCGACGATGCTCCTCTTCAATGATTAAGTGACAGGGGTCCTGCACCCAGCTGAGACATGATTAGCACATGTTTGAGGGGCTAAAGTGTCTGCTGGACCCGCGAATACAATGCCAATTCAAAATTTTTGAACAGCCACGGTTTCTCATTTACAGATGAAAAAACTCCAGGCATTCTATTAATTAATTGTCTATTAATACTGTTAAAATTCATTAGTTCACTCCAGCAATGCTGTTGGATGTGTAGCCTTGCCCTGTCAATCCATTTCATCTCAAATCATCACAATGGGGTTAAGGACAAAATGGGCCCACCTGGCTTAAAAATGGACCCCCCACTAGGAGACCACGTCATCCTCGGTATGTGGTCCTCGGGTGAAGTCAGGTGGTAGTGTCGGCCATGTCATCGCTTTCATTGTGCCTCCATCTTCCTTCTTTGAAACGTTCTGGCTGGGTATCTCCCAATGAGCACATTGCTTGAATTATACCCGAACATGGAAAGACACAGGGGTATTCAGAAACGTTTGACGGCATTGGAGAATGGAAGAAGGCCAGTGCTAGGGATTTGCCCATATCTCGCTGGTACCGGAAATACACGGGCGCTTGGTGGCACATGTTAGGACAGCTTATTTGCGAACTAAATTCTGAAAGAAAGCGTTTGTACGGAGTAGTCATCTAGAAGCTGGCAGCTTATACACGTTCAACATTAAAACGTCGCTGTTCCTAAGAGTTTCTTAATGTCTTAAGAAATCTCGGATGGGGCTGCTTTTTTTGTTTTTTTCCTGCCACCGCTGAAAAGACGGCAGTTTAAAGATGCATTGAGCACGTTCAAGTGAAAATCAATATTATAAATTGAAATTATTTTCTTTACTTTCTGTTTGAGACTGCAATGGGCAATCAGGGCAGGGTGAGGCAGATTTGTAAAATGTCTGATAAGGTGTTGGAGATCTTGGAGGGTTTACCTATCTCCAGTCTGAAACAAGATTCCACATACTACTGATTTGCAGCAACAATGAAAATTGTCTCAATCATGAATTCAATGACAAAATGAATCTTGGTAAAATTATTCAATGTTTAAATACTTATTTGAATTGAATATTGATATGGGCCATCTCTTTTCAAGCCATATATACAGAAATGAGTACAGTACTGGGCATTGCGTGTTTTTAATGTGCATGAATTGTTTTGGATGGTGTTATCCACATTTGACATGATTTTTGTGAATCTTGAAATAGCTTGAGTGATGCAAATTTATATTACATCCAAAATGAGCAATTTGGCAAAAACAAGCTTCCATAAATCGGTGTTCGGTTGGTTTGAGCAGGTCCGCATCATAGAAGGCGGAGTTAGCTTCTTCCAATTCGCCTGTTTTTCCATGGCTCCGGGGGGGGGGTTGAGGAGCCACAGTCAGCAGTTGGCAAGGAGTCAAGTCCTTGTAAGTTGTGGTGTGTGGCCCAAAAAGCTGGTTGCTAGGACGTAATGAGAATTAGCTTACCTGAGGTGCTACGATTTGTTGACTGGGGGGCGCTTTCACAGCTCATTGAGAAGCTGAACATTCCATCATGATTCCTAAACTGTGGCTATCCCCTTTTCACAAGTTTAAGCTTATGAGGAGTGCAGAGCTCAAAGCCAAATTGGCCTATTTCCTTCCCGTAGAGTGCATAACATTTCTCCCATGGTGAACATCCAGCATCTCACCGGCCTAAATGTCAGGTCTCTCCATCTGTCACGCCATCAGTTTCCACTCTGATTTCATGAAACAGGCCTTGATAACTTCAGCATGCTCACTCTGGCTCCGTACTCCGGTGGAAACTATGTGTTTTGGACACCATTATAACAGTGGTGGATATCTGAAGATGTTTTTTAGCTGGGGCCGTTTTGTCCTTGAACACCGCAGATGAACTTGGAAGCTCTCAAGCCTCATCTCTGGCCTCCTCAGAATTAAGGAATAAAGTTAATAACATGCAGCTATCGTTTCTTTCCTTGTTCGCTCTTAGCCAGCAAAACGCCGCCTGCAGGAATGCAAGTGGAATGAAATATGTCATGAAATCGACATACACATAGTTTGCAATTCCTGTTTTTCCTCTCTAGTTATTTGGTGGCTTGTTTCACGAAATTAAGCCTGATTGAAGCAAATGTACGGTAATTAAAGAATAATGGCGGTGATGGCAGAAATGAACAATATAAGAAAATCAAGTGCCTGTCTTGTAATTTTAATATGCCACAGTTGGTTATGTTGGAGGGTCACACGGAAGATTGCGGAGCTCTCCACAAAAACCTCTGATGGAAGAACCAGCTCCTCGTTGGGAGGGGAGGTGGTCTGCAGGAACAGTAAGAGGGGCCAGCAATTTGCAACCTGAGTTGTAGACTCTTTAATCCATGGACGTAATGAAAGGTCTCAACTTCATGTCGACAAGCTGAAAAATTAGCTGCTGCCCTCTCCTTGGCTGAGCAAGCGTTTCGTTAAAAATAAGAAGTGGTGGCGGCTCTGGGAGATAATTAGCCAAAAAGCCATGTGTGCACCATATCAAGACTTTCATGGAGGCTTCGTACTAGCAAACCAACTGGAAGTATAAATGGCTTCTTTGTTGGGGTCGACAAGCCTTGATGTCATGGCACACAAGACCCATTAGTTCCATGTTGCATTTTTTTTAAGACATCCCCAGGACAGGATGCGTGTCAAAATTGTATATCCCCTCCACTGTTGCTAAAACGTGTGTCTGATCTGAAAGTTTAGCTGCAGGAAAGACAGAACAAGATGAGGTCTCCTTGTGCAACTGGTTCTTCCGAAGGCTTTGAACACTTTTTGTCGTTGTTTGCATGTTTCGGTGTCATGTAAATTAAAGATGATTTATGCAGGTTTCCAGACAATCACCTTAGCATTCAGATCCAGTAATTCAGTTGATTTAATTTTGTTTCTATTTAAGTAACATTAAAAAAAAGAAAATTTAACATGGTTGTTGAAACGATTTGAAAAAAGTGCTATATGCTTGGTGTTAAAACCAGATAATGCATTGAATTCATTTCTGCATTTACGACACAATGTCTCTCCTGTCTGCTGGGCTGCGCAGTCTCTCTCCACTTTCATGTGAATGCCTGCACAGTCCCTCAAATGACAGCGGCCAAGACAAGTCAGTTGGACATTATGATAATAGGACATGGCTTCTTTTGTCCTGCTAGTGAACTTGTATCCCTCAGCAGGGGTGGTCTCCGAACCCCCAGCTGCTCCTTGCTTACATCAGCGGCTGCTTAAAGCAAGGCCATCACTCAGCTGCTATCTGTGCAGCTGTGGCAGCAGTGAAACTGCTGGAGAAAAGCTACAGTGAAAGAGGCCATTAGGTTTTCAGGCTACTTTGTCTACTACAAAGAGACATTCAAAAATGGGGCTTACCGTCGTGGTCGCTAAACTTGCTTTGACTAGATGGCGTCCCAAGATTTTACAGCTCCATGCCATTTTATATGAGGGTTTTCATGTGATATGAATATTAAACCTGAATGTAGTGTTTAGGTCAAATTGGAGGTCTTGTGAAAATATAAACTGGTAAATCACTAGGGTTTATGAAGTTTGTGAAGCCTTACTGGGAATACGGACAAGAGGCTGCAAAGTTCTTTCGTTACCCACCAGCATGTATCTTAAATAGAATCCCCAATATTACCCCCCCATTAAACGTACGCTCTCCCATTTCAGGGCTGTCTGGATGTATCAGGCCATCGGACCCTTTAACTTCCTGTTTAAGCGTTTCCTGTTTCCTTCATTTGGTCTGAGTAAAGCCGAAGGGAGCAGATCTTGGTAAAAAGACACGGTAAACAGCTCCTGCTGCACTTGGTCAGGAGTCACGTGATCAGATGTATGGAGATGCAAGACCAGGGGGGTGGGGGCCGATTTTTTCCACCCAGATTGAAAGAAACATATGCTGTAGAAAAATTTACAGTTTATACGATCAGCTGTGATTTAATCCAGGTACAGTGAGGTGATCTATAACATCCTCCGGTGTGTGTGTCTATGTTTCATATATAGCTTTCTGTACAGTATCCGTTTTAGCAAGCCTGCTAGATGCTGCTGTTGTGTTTGGAAACACTGTGTTAAACCTCATGTTCTGATTCCCTCTCACAGTCCAGTAACGTGCAGTCAGGCAAGTTGCCCATGAGAAAGTGACCAGGTGTTTCTTTGCTGGCAAATTATGCTTGGAGTGACCCCAAGCTGTAGGTTCCCTATCAGCGGGGCTCGTGGAGGTTCCGTGGGGGTTCCGCTGATAGCCGAACCGACATCCCGAAACTTTGTGGCCGGAGAGGACGCAAAAACAAATGCCCTTGTGAATCCTAATGTGCCCTCCACGGCTCGAGGAGCTGTTATCGTAACCCGGGTCCTCCGGTGAAATACGGCCGCCTCGCGGGCCCACCGCGGGGTGCGTCTGCAGTGTCGGCATGATGACCCGGTCCCCGGTGATGGTGTGGGAGGACAGGGCTGTGAGAGTTAAGGAGACTGGGAGGAGTGGAGGAAGAGGGAGGATGAGATATGCTTTTAAGGAATGGAAAAGTGATCATATTAGGCTTGACGTAGGATTTCTGATGTATATGTAGACAAATAAACCTGCACAAATACTACATCTTATTTCATTTCATATGTTCTTATACAGGCAAAATGAGCATGCAGAAGGGCTCTCAAACCTTGAACAAGGATTGTATTTATTTTAAAAATAATATTGAATAAGGCGTCGTGTATGATTAGAGGTTGCTTTAGTAATTAAGAATATTCTGGACACATACCATTTTTAATCCTAAAAAGTGTCCCTGACTTGAAAGTTTGATTTGTGAAATGTGTACAGATCATTCTTAATCTTCCGCATCATCCTGACAGAGTAGAGGTTCATCTTCCTTTATCACACGTCTACATCCTCCTCTTTAAGAATAAAGTAGAGCTCGTCTGCTCCTTTCTTCACAGAAACACAAGAGCGTTTGCTTCCCCAGTCACTGGCACGTTATTCATCTCAGGCCCCTTGCACTGATGGGTTTTTCAGAGGGATTTGGGCCTACGCTCTGTAGACATGACCTCACATTGGCCGGACTTCCCAAATCTCCCAGTGGTGTTGGAGTCAAAGGGCGGAGACAGACAGGCTGAGGCTCCCCCTGCATCTGTCACTTGTCCTTTCCTGTGACTCTCTGTTCCAAAAGTGACATACGACTGAGGCCCTGTGATTCACAAGGCGGCATTATGGTAGCACTACAAGACCCGTTTAATGTCTGAGACACGGAGCACTTCGGAAACTTACAGTTCTGTTTTCAGAGCTCTGTGGTGTGGAATCAAAACATAAGCAGGGAAGACGTCTAAATATATTTATTGGAACTCCACAAACATCAACCTTTCTTTCTTCATAAATTCAATTCAGTCCACTATGTTTTTATAGTGCCTTTCACAACACAGTTGCCCCAAGACACTGAATAAAAGTTTAAACGTGTAACTGTTCTGTCAGTCCTGATATTGCTGTCTGTGGCCAACTTTCTATTGTTAACTGACACACTGTGTTTTTGGCATCATTCAAAGGAAGTTTATGACAGCGCCTTCAGTGATAAGAGCAGCTACGGATGTTGTGAAGATATGGAAGTTGTGAGCTTTGAAAATATTTGATGTTTCCTGCAATGTTGGTGATATTAACAGAACCATGATGCGCTATGAAGCCAAATATCCATGGGTTCTGGGTCAAACCATTCAAGCCCAGATCGAACTTCTGTCAAGGAATCGTTCAGCCATCTTGAGATGTGGACATTTCCATAACAGCAGGCGTCGTAGATCTGCACGCCTCTGGCTACACATCTAAGAATATCATAATGGTTAATCGCAAAGGATTCCAAGGCAACATCAAGTCCTTTCCATTTCAAAGGTTTAATAACCATGTCACCGGTATAATGTGGCAACTCAGAGGTCCACTTTAGGCAGGGCCTATCAGCTCCTTTTATTAACCCCAGCTGTAGGAAACCATAACCCTTATCTACTGCCCATCCCCCACCCCCTTGACCTCTTCACCCCATCTGTAGGAGCTCTTTCAGTACTAAAACCAGCACTGGGTTTCTCCGGGGGTGGGACTTGGAAGTTGACCCCAAACTCAGCCAACTGGAACAGCCGATGCCCACAGGCCTGTTACGGAGGAGTGCCAGAAGACGTGCACCACGTCTCCGTGGTCCCCAGTTGGGGTCAAAGTTCACACAAAGATGTGGAGCAGGTGCCAGCAGATCTGGGTCTCTGAGTCAAAGCAGCACGGTGTAACTGGAGCTGCATAACTTTTAACAGCCCCCCCCCCCTTGTCTAGGGTATGTGACCTCGTTATCCCCAAACAAAATTATGTGCATCATAAATTTTCTGCTCCATGTGCATTTACTGGGTCTGTACTTTGATCAGTAAATAAAACAGTAATTGAGTTACTGAAATAGTCTTTGTCTTCATCAAGAGGAGACCCCTGGCATGAACTGCACCAAACGCAGAATTAATTTTGCAGCAAAATAAGAACCCTTGACCCGTCGTGGAATTTGTTTCAGTGGGTCATGGTTCATGGTCTTGCAAGCTGAATACATTTCCTTAGATATCCCAGATATTGTTGTTTTTTGTGCTGCGGGTTTTAAAATGTCAGCGGTGCATCATCTAAAAGGGGGCTGACTCATCCCATGACTTCATTCGACTTTGATCAAGTGAGATATATCTGGGGCAGTGTTCCAAGGTTGTGTGATACAGTATGACTACGGTCGAACTTGAGACGTCCGTAAACTTTTCGTCCTACGGTCGGTCCCTCAGATGCAAATGATTCATGGAAAACAATGGCATAAAAATCCACCCCTACTCAAAAGCCCGACCTCATCTTGGAGGGTTAACTCTCCCCCGACGGCTCATTGGCGTGCCTTACGAAAACGATCTGGGACCTCTCGGAAACCAGACAGTCAGCAGCACTCGTACCAACGTAGTTTTTTTTTCTTCCAGACTTTAGTTTATGTTTGGGATTTTCATTAAAGGAGGCCGAGGAGGGAAGGGACCTTTCTGACTTCATTCCCAATTGCAGCATTCCAAAACCTTTACACTGTTTGTCATCACCAGTAAATAAATTATATTGGTCATGTGACAAAGGTTTTTTTCTTTTTTCTGCTTTTCTTTTTCCTTCCACAAAAGGGAAATACGGTGTAAGTCTTATGATGTGAATTACTCTTTACGGAGAATTTATGCATTTAAAACAGCCCTGAATTAGCTCTCTGATTACTCTTCCTCCTCACATGGGCCTCAGATATGGCCTTCCAGTTCATCCGTGCGTTGTTCCAGTTTCAGTCCTGCTTACACACAGATATACGACAGATCTAGAGCAGCCAGTCATGTTTCTGACACTGCAGTCTCTGACCAAACCAGTTCTTTTGTGGTTAGAACACTAAATGAGAATGAAAATAGAAAGTTTTGTGCCGAACTGAGCGCTTGGCTTTCCCAGCGTGGCTCAGAACCTGCACCACACTCATCTTAACAATTCTCTGTCATGCTGTGGGCCAGATTGCCCCTATTCAGTGTTTTGATTGCTCTAAAGTAACAGGTACATGATATAGCTGGTCAAAAGCCACAATATTTTGGCAAGAGAGAAGTGTTGGTCTACGGGGACCTTTGTACAGCGTGATGTTTTTTCCTGTAAGGGTGTAGGCAATATTTCTGAGTCTCTTTGTGCACCCTACAGCACGCCCAAACAATCCACGCACATATACGTATGTGGTAAGAAAAACTGCCTTTGTATGGACCTCCATTTTTCATTCTCAGTAGCTGCGGCGGTCCCGGCCGTGGTCAGACGTGGTTCACACAGTGTTGGGTTTCTGTGCCGTGCAGCTGGCGAGAAAACAGTGTTGTGTTTGCACATGAAAGCTGATCTCTGATCAGACACGAAGAGGCTCCGCGAGGTGCGGTAATCTGTTTAGGCAGCCTGGCCGGTGCCAGAGCCCACCCTGAGCCTCTCTGTGGGGGAGGCACGGCAGGGTTCCAAGACTCTCACAACCTTGGCGAACGCCCTACGAGGACGGGCCGCTATACAGTACCCTCATCTTCTCCAACGTGAACGATGCCATGTTCTACAAATACATAACCTGAGGTCACATTTCGTCATTAAGGAGGTTACGAGCAGGGAGTGACGAGGTTATGGGCTGAGGAAAGTTCATCCGGATTCAGCTAAAGTGAAAATAAGCTGGTCAATAATGTCTGAAGTGAAAAGACAAAGGAATGATCCAAAAAAAAGCTTGTGCTCATGTTTTGATAAGTAAGTCACAGTCACACACAGGCAGAAACGTTCTTCATTCAGACATGAATGCAGTTTCATTATTGGCAGTTAATATTTTTACAAATTGTCCTGGATATTTGTATTAATGTGCCCTCACATGAAGAACATAACACAATACTGGATGAACTTTTTGGATGGAGCCTTGAAGATACCTATAGAGGAACTTTTAGTTTGGAGTTGTGTGGGTTCTTGGTGTTGGTCTAATTTCTCTCATTTTTCATTTTGATGAATTATTTTTGAACATAACGTGAGATGTGCAGGGCACTGCAGACGAAACGCAGGAAAGGACATTAAACCTGAGCCGAGGTCCCCATCATTCTAGATGTCTGGCCATCTATCAGAGTGTAATACCATGCAGCAACATTTTGCCAGTGTTTTTCTGAGCTCAATTCGTCGAACGGAGATGACTCACTTTTGCTGTTAAGTCTATAAGACTTATGTTTATCAGATACGTGTGATAAAAGATGTCTTTCCCTGGAGCTGACCTTACTCCACATTTGTGGGCAATCCCAAATAAACACATGGGAAAAATCTGGAATGTAACCTACAGTGTATGAGTGTCTGAAGATAAGATTTCCTCTTGTATTTGCATGCAGTTACTCCACAAAGCACACTGTTTGTTTTACACACTCTTTCCAAAGTGACTATACAGTGTCTGAAACAATCAGTGTTTATGGAATGTATGGAGATACATACCAGGCACAAAACTGTGGGCATACCCTCCCTTCCCGATTGGGAGTAACGGCATTCAGTATTCTTAGTTCATATCATTGGCACCTTCCGAATCTCGAGGAGGCAGTGACCCACTTCGAATTTTTATTGGACTAGAAGTGCCTGCAAAGCTATAAGGTTCTTCAATAAATGAATTCTTAGCAGTATATTATAATAATCTTTGCTATTTCAGCTGAAACACTGAAGAAGCAGTTCTGCGGTATGAGAAGAATTCAAGGCCTTTGATGTTTTGTTGGCTTCCCGTGCCGAGTGTTCCCGTCTTGTGACATGTGGTTCTCCAGATAGACTCAGGGTTTACTGAGACCCTTTACATGAATAGCATGCTTACAAGGTCAATCAGTTTAAAAGCATTGAGAAATATTACATTCATTTAATTCGTCTAAATTGTATTTTTTTTTTATGAAGAGACTTACGTTGTGTAATCGCTGTTCCGTGGTAACACGATCCCCCACATTGAGTTTCTAAAAGCATCTGGCCCCTTAATCACCTGTCACAAACACACTTGATTGCTGTTAAGTCTGCAGTGTGCAGAACAGGGCAGAGTGTGTGTGAAATGAAACCACGAGTGGATCGCTGGGCCGTTTGACTTCAAACATGATGATAAAGGCACCATCACTTCAAAGGCCGGCCGGTGCTGATTCTAAGATGCGACACAAGTCATCCTTTCAGGGCTCCTGGGTCAGCTGACAGTATATATATATATATTTTTTTTAAAGAGCCGTGCCATTCCAGGACTTCTGAGAACTTAGGCAGGAATCTTCTTTTTTTTCAATCTCAGTTTCTTGATCTAATGACGTCTTGCGTTTTATCACTGAAGTAATCACCGTGCCAAGACACTCTGACTTCTAGGGTGTGGAAGCTTACAGTGATTGCCATGCAGCATATTCTGTTTTTGAAGATAAAAATATATTTATGTATACTTCATATTGTGCAGTTTGGAGAGAGACAGCAGGCGTTATTCATTTAGCTGAAGATAAAACCACTAAACATAGTGAAAAATGTCTGTTTGATCCTGGGGTTTTTTTATGTGAGCGTTTCATTTTTTCAGCCAGAAATCGGAATACGGTCTCAGATTGTCTGAAGTGTTTATGATGAAAGGTGCCAGTTCCTACGTCCAGGCTGCTTCCTCGCATTATCAGAACAGAATGGAATGAGCACGGCGCGAAAGCCCCCTCGGAAAGTGCGCGTCGCTGCGATTTCCGTAGCGCTAACATTCGGCCCCGACCTTGACTCCGTTGTGATGACTTCTGCAGGGGTGGTGGGTGTTCCCAGACGCTGGGAGACAAACAGCATGTCGGAGGAACGCCCCAGCCCTGTCCCTGCTGTGTGGTGGGCGGCGCTGCTTGGCCCTTTAAATTGCCGTGGTCTTCACAAAAACCACTTCTTCTTTTTCTTTCCGTTCTTCTTCCTGTGCTCTTTGGGTGGTGTACGCGTTGTGCCCTTTC
>JAACJT020000095.1:7736940-7772421 GCA_009936485.2 Gymnarchus niloticus | reverse complement strand
GATGTGGTGAGATGGCTTTTAGCAGCCATGCTGTCCTCTGCTGGACCCAGCTCTCCATGGATCTCAGTCAGCTGGTAATGCCCCGAGTTCTCACCAGAGGTGGTGAGATGGCTTTTAGCATCCATGCTGTCCTCTGCTGGACCCAGCTCTCCATGGATCTCAATCAGCTGGTGATACCCCGAGTTCTCACCAGATGTGGTGAGATGGCTTTTAGCAGCCATGCTGTCCTCTGCTGGACCCAGCTCTCCATGGATCTCAGTCAGCTGGTATGCCCCGAGTTCTCACCAGATGTGGTGAGATGGCTTTTAGCCACCATGCTGTCCTCCATGGACCTCAGATAGGCCCCAACAGTAGGCATTTTCAGTTCCAAACTACAAACTGCATTATTTTCTACTGCTTTTTGATTTTACTTTATTTTTATTTCTAATGCTTTTTATACCTCTATTTTGTTTTTTTTACATTCTAAACCTTCTATATTTCTGTAAAGCCCTTTGAATGACTTTGGTGTATGAAATTTTGGTATATAAATAAACTTGCCTTGCCTTGCCTATATCAAAATACACTGAATTGAATTGAACTGAAACGGCGGCTATAGATGGCTGAGCAGAACTGAGTGGGACGATATTGAGCACTGGGGTAGTGGCTCTCGGCTGGCTTTTAAAGAAGACGCCACATCCTCATGTATGTCCCGGCTTGGCAGGAAAACCTTGATTTGGGCCGCCGTCGAGGCGTCGAGACGTTTACCCCTCTCGCGCTGTCCGTCATGAACGGACTTAACGCCTGAGGCTATCGGAGGCAACAGATGCGACGTTGCAAGTCTCCTGGAAAAACTTACTCCTGCATCTGACCCAGTAACTCGCAGAGCTGCTACTCCCGTTTTATAGGCTTGGCAGTGCGGGCCGCGTTCTGGATTCCCAATCTTTCCAGGGCCTTGATCAAAATGGCGTAGTTGGAGAGCTACACTGAAGGGCTGCCAGTGGCTCTTCTCGACCAGTTGGCTGCAGTCGCTGAAGGTACAGCTTACTCCCCCCCCGCCCCCATGCCTTTGTAGCACTGATGCAAAGTCTTCCTCTTCCAAACGACATATTAGGATCACTCGATGCACAAAAGAAAGAATTATTCATCAGATACTGTCAGTGCATCCTTCTTTCTTTTTTCTCGGAGATGTGTAATTGCTGAATTTGCACAGCTATTAAGCTATGCTAAGGCAGGTAATTGTGTCATCGTGCACTTTGGCACGTTCCTCTGTCAAAAGGCCTCAAAGGGTAATGGGATTTAGGAGTCTGAAGAGCAGGGTTTGACCAAACTTCTTCTGAAAGAGAAATATTTCATATTAAAATTCCAGGCACTAGGTGTTTGCATCGGTTTCTGTCGGAAATTCCTCCATGCCTCCATTCAGCATCTCCAGCTTAGCGTATGAAGGGTTAATGAGGGGGAGGAGCATCTGTGAATGTGGGTCAACGGTCTTGTGAAGTTGTCTGTTAACGGACAGAGGAAACCAGCAGTAGCCCGTGGCTGGGGAAAACCTACGGACCTCTTCCGGCTGTTTTTCAAATGGTGCACTTGTGAGAGATACAAAACACACACCCACACACACACACACACACACACATGCTATGCTGAGCCTGGGTTGACTGACTCAGAGGTATGAGCAGTCATCTCCAATCTCTGGGTCTCTTTCTGAAAAACACTGGGCTGAGAACCCCAGTGAGCTGGCAAATGTGATGGTAAACTGGTGATCTCATTAGGAGTCACATCCCCCAGAATCACATCCTGCTGTTATAATCGATATTTAATGGAATCTATACAGGGAAGGAAGGAAGTTTTTTTTTCTCAGACTTATTTGGCTTAGGATATAAATGAGTGGTCAACTGACACAAAGGGAATTCTGCACGATGTACCCATGTTAGTCATTCTCATCGTTAATAATGTGTGAGATCTGCCAATTCCTTTTCAAGGTGTGGATCCAAGCCTTGAATATTTCTGTTAACTCTTTACAGGTGGTTTTTCAGTTCAACCACCCATCATTACCTAAATGGTGTTAACATGACGGCTTGACAAAGCCTTGACGTTGATAGACACTCCATCCAGTACGCTCATATAGAGGAAGAGCGGTGTCTGATCGAAATGAAACCTTCATTTTTTTATCTGCTGTTGTGTGAAAGATTAACTTAGAAGGTCTATGTAGCCTGTTGTTAGGTCTCTTGGAAAAACAAAAGATCTGAAGTCTCTGAAGATCTATTCATGACCCAAACTGACAGGAAGTCTGAAGCCCCTTCAATGGGACAGGAAATATTTTGATTTGTTTACTATGTACCTTGGACCACCGAAAGAGAACGCTGTTTCCCCTCCCCACGTCTGACAATCGTCTTTCAACAGCTCACCTTGATTGCTAATCTTTGTTCCCATCCAGATGGCCTTGCAGGCTCAAGGAAGGGGAGAGGACGCCCCTATTAGGCAATCACACAAGTTGACCATAGGCTATGAAAACGCCAAGTGGATATTTGCTTAAGCTCTCACAGTTTGTGCAAAATTTTGCTTGTATTTGTTGTTATAGGACATTTTCCTGCCTTTTTGATTCTTGTTATGATTCAAAGTCAACATCTGGAGCAGTGAGAACTGGCACCAGTGTTACCATGTCCCCAGTTGTCCTGGTAACTCGGCCTCGCGCGACATGGAAGATTCCAGTAAGGAGATCTTTTTCAAAAGTGCTGCATCACAAGCAAAACTGACAAATTACAATAATTTTGCCTGTTTTCTTTCAATTAGCGTGATTGGCTGAAGTATAAAGGATACTCCGGAGTGATCTAAACTCATTTTGGCTGTTGGCTGAAGTTTAAATTCTCAAAAGAAGTGGTCCTGTTCCAGGCAGACGCCACGCTGTAGCCATGGCTCTTGTGTGGAATGGAGGAATGACGCTCTCTCTTTCCGCAGGGCTGTTCCTAATCCTGGGCCTTATGCTGTATCCCGCTGGCTGGGGTTCACAAAAGGTCATGGCCTACTGTGGAGCTGACGCCTCGCCCTACAAGCCGGGCATGTGCTCGCTGGGCTGGGCCTTTTACACGGCCATCGGGGGCACGGCGCTCACCTTCATCTGTGCAGTCTTCTCCGCACAGGCCGAGATCGCCACCTCCAGTGACAAGGTGCAGGAGGAGATCGAGGAGGGCAAGAGTCTCATCTGCCTGCTGTGAGGCTCCACCCCCCAGTTGGCACCTTTTATCACCTAGTAAACGGATTGAAACATTGTTTACCACTAAGACTAACACTCATAATTGATCTGTCTCCGCCTTTCGCTCAAACTAAACCTCATATGTTGTCTGCATTTCCTCTCCTCATACCTGTGCCATTCACAGAAGATGGGCATCATGTGTGCTGTGATTCAGCAAGGCCTGTCTGGGCTCAGCAAGGGCTGTAAGCTTGTAAATACTTGTACAGAATGATTGAACAGACGACGTGGGAATTCCATCTCATGTCGTAATTGTTTTTCAAATCTGCAACCTCGAAAGCCAGCTCCTTTCTCAGTTACTGGCTACCAGCCGGTGTCCCCTTTGTGTTTGCTGGGAGGTACCAGAAAACCACTGTTTGGCTCTATTAGTTAAATTGTCTCAAATGCCCACGTTTTAGCTTAGGTTTCTAATTGTCTCAAGATTTTTCCCCAATAACAATGACTCATTCAATGACAGTGGAATTAAAGGATCCTTAATACCAGCCGTCAGTGCAGGAAATGGCCCACTGCCTTCCTGCGTTTGCCTCCACAGAGAAATCGGAGCGACCTGGGCAGCCCCCACTCGACCTCACCACCGGAAATCTTTCCGTCCTCCAGCTCTTCCCTGCTTTGCGTGAGATCGCACCGTACTGGATCTTCAGCTGCCTCTTGCCGAGACGTACGGGTGGAAAACAAGGATCCAGCCGCCTCTGTTCCTCAGCTTCCTCAGAGGAAGGAGGCACAGGCAGGGGAAGAGGGACATGAGGGCCCTTTGGCCTTGTTTTTCCCGCTAACAGCCGCAGCCTGCCAGCATCAAGGGGCCAAAGGCATCGAGCGAGCTCTATGTTCTGAAAGAGGATTTATCTTGTTATTTCTGGTGCTTCTCTCCAGTTGATAGGACGAGTTAATGTTGAGAATGTACCAAATGCCAGAAGCTTGCAAAAGGAGATACCACTTACATGGAATGGGGGGGGGGTTGGGTTTCAAGAAAAATGATTTATTTTTGGCGTTTCATTCATATGCTAATGTTTTTAATATTGGGTTGATCAAAATAGCGAGTGTGAAACTGTCTCCCAGTGCTGTTGAGGCAGGTAGTGTATGTTTGTGTATGTGTGTGATGGGGTTTTATTCTGTAGTTTGTTTCTTTTCATCCTGGCCTTTTACTGTTCCAGGCCTGTCGCAGCGTTAGGTTTTATGTGGTGCTGGTTTTGCAAGCTGGACTCCACTCTGACACCTGGCCCATACTCTGGTGTGAGGGGTCAGGAGGTGAACCACTGCAAGTGTCACATGCTGCACCACGTTTAAAAAAAAAAAAACCTTACATCTGGCTTGGCCCACCGGTGCAGCGTCTCGAAGACGGGACAGTTATTCCGGAGCGTTTTTGCCTTTGAATGACGATGTTTTCGTTGAAAGGGTTTAGACGACGCAAATACATCAGGACTTAATATGAGTACGTTCATTAATATCTAAACTTTCCTTCTGTCGCACAAGACAACTAGCTTTCTGCTCTTTTTTTAACTTTTTTACAGATGCCAATCAGATATTTTTCTGCAAAAATAACCAACGACTAGAAATACGTCTTTGGCATGCCAAAGCCCTCATCTATCATAACGTGACTACAGACAATTTCAAATTTTGCTGGTGCTGAGCTTAGAAAATGTTGTAAAACCATTCAGAGTGGGCTGTAAAAACTGGTCAAAGTAGCAGAAGAACAGAGTGCCTCAAAATCACAAGCACCTCAGTGGAGAACTTGGTTCTATGGTCTCCACAAGCGTTCAGGTGGATTCTTCAGGTTCTGACGTGGGCATCTATCTTCACGGCAACTTGGCCGTGGGAGAGGAGTAACTTCTCATCCACTGGGACCCCAGCAGCTGGACATCAGATGATCAGTCGGCTCTCATTCTGGCTTGAGAATGGACTGGACTCTGTAGGCCAAGCCCAGCGGTAGCACTGTACACCGTGCCGTTTACTTGCCCAGATCTTCTACTAACCTGTCTCGGAGAACTAAATCAGTCTATTGTTCTGGAAGAAATGAACAAGCATTAAATGTGGGGAAGACCCAACCAATAGTAGGTATCTAATTATGTTGATATGACATGGTTAGGCTCATTGAGAACGTGAGATCCTTTGGTTAAGTCTTTTAACTGGCAATAAATGTGATAATGGGACACCACCACATGCCAAAGACAGTCTTAATGATTTAAAGAGGTCTAAGGGAAACTAGATGATAGATTTTTGTTTTTAAGAAATTAGTGCCATTGAGCCCACAGTGCAGTGAATTTAAATCAGTGCCGTGCCAAAAAGCAAACGTCAGACACCATCAATGCATTTTTGGGTCTTGGCAGAGCGCCGTTGGGCTTGAAAATGTCGATCCGGTGAATGAGGCCTTCTCTTCTCTCGATACATTGTGATGGATGTTTGTGTGCTTCTCTGGGCACCCTGATCACCACTGTGTGACACCTTCACGTACACAGCTAAGAGTTTTGCAAGACGTGCAACCTGTAACGTGGTTCCTCTGTTGGAGGAATAGAATTAGGCTGGTGTGGATGTGGTACCTCAGCAGCTGTGGAAGGGTTCATGAAGTACAGTGATTCAGGCCGAGTTTCAGGCCAAAAGCACATGCTAGACCACATGGCCTTGCCACAGGAAATTGCATCATTTCAGTCCCTAAGTTTCCCCTTAGCTTATGTAACACAATACTTTTTTTCTTCAACCCACTAAGTATTGCTGAATATACCCACTCCTGCTTGTTGCCTTGCTATACTTTAATTCATAACGTCCTCTTTAGTGAACATTTTTGTTATATTAACAAAATTATAGTATTATATTCGAACGACGAAAGATGTGATGGAAACAATCAACATCCACTAAGCAAACAAAAGATTCGTCGCTTGGCTTTCCTGACCGAAGGAAATCTACTGCTGACTTTGGCAATGCAGGCAGTAGAGCGCACAATGGCGGCACTCTCTGCTGCTAAAAATGGGTAAAAAAGAGGAACAAACATGTTTGGTAGATATAAATATAGATGGCTTTGATAATTTCCCACAATGCCCTTTGTCCATAGACTGAAGAGTCCTCTGTTTTTCCCAGTCAGCTGGGAATGCCACCTATTCCTTATTCCCACATGTTCCAATCATTTTATACAAGGCCAGTGTCCATGGGTGGACTGACCTGTAGCCATAGCAACCCCATGGCATCCAAGACTACAACGTGTCACAGGTTGACTGCATTCCAGCAGGAGCTGTGAGGTACTAGAGTATACATCTTATCATCTGGAATTTGGACATTACCTGTCTTTTTCTTTTTTAATGCCTGTTTCCTTGTATGATCAAAATTTGTTTATAGGATTCGTCCTGTTATCAGTCTCCATGTGGAACGACCATGTGTAGTCAGGGTTCTCTGTGTGCCTCAAATCAGCCATTCGTAATGTCCATTGTTCTCCACCAAGAGACATAACATTTCCCAGTATTGCACAGAATGCATGCAATATTTCCATGATGCCAAAAATCAATTTCTGCTCCTTTTGAAATAAATCCTCTTGTTTAAGTGACTTATTGAGTTGTGAGACCTGCTTTATATCAAAGCCCCCTGTCTTAACAAGGAAGCTCATTAAGAATGGCGGGGTAAACAACACAGTGTGGTTTTAAATATTTTGACTTTAGGTTGGATGAAAACTGCCAACTTACAGTAACTGAATGGTGGAGTGGTTCAAGGTCCACGCTAATTTCTAACAGACTTCTCTGGTTCTCCATGAGCTCAATGCATGGGCTTAATTATCATGTCATCGGCAGGGTGATGTTCCCTTTAATGGTTCCCATAGGGTTGTGTTTCCACGGTGTCGCTGTGCACATTACAGCTATCTAATTTAATATAACCTTTAGTTATCATATCATCTCAATGATGTTGTGACTGTCTGTGACAATGTTGTTTGTGTACTAATGTTAATTCTCACCGTCACAATCTTTGCATCTCTCTGCATACACCACTGACCGGCTTTAATTCAAAATAACTGCTAATAGTAATAAAGAAATACAGTTAATGAGGCTGATTTAAGTTTACCCACATGTACATTAGGACTCCAGTTTGTCTAATATCGGATTCAATCATCACAGCAACACAGAAGACACCGGGAAACGTGAAGAGCCAGACAGAAGACAGGAAGGCCTACAGAATTGCCATCTATATGTTAGCCAAAATCAGCTTGGTGGCAACTAATAACAAAAATCATCACAAGAGAAAAATCAGAATTTTCATTAGCAATGATCATTTTCATTCGCCTGTGACATAAATTCACCAAATAGTGTCATAAGTATTCAATAACCTAATTTTAACACATCATCCTGTGATAAAAGCACACGGCTACCACCGGAATGACAAGTAAAGTATTCCATGGTTAAGTATGGCCAGATCTGTTAGGTTTTTACCTTCTTGTGTGAGGTTCTGTGTAGCTCCTGGTCCATTGCTAGCTTGCACTTATAATGAATGTCAGCTCCTTAATAGCTGTAGGCTTTTGCTGTATTTGCCTCCTTGTAAATCAGTGTGGACAACAACCATAGAATTTCTACATCCATCCATTTCCTTTTGCCACTTATCTTTGGGCTGCAGGGGGAAACCTGTGCAAACTCCTCACACATAGAGCCGGGGGAGGACCCAAACCCTCAGGCTACATGGTTAATGACAAAAAAGCTTCAAAGAAGGTGCTGCTTGACTAAGAAGAGCCTGGGAAACGGTTAATGAGAGTCTTAGTCATACGTTTGGCAGTGTTTTAGGGTTGGCTCAAGGTTAATCTGGGTACACAACACAGCTTTGCCTTAGAATGAAAATTTAAGATTAAGAAATTTTGCCTGCAAGTTAGTGTTCATGGAAAAACATTTGTACTTCACATAAAATCAAGATCAAATTTTCAACCCACTTTTCTCACTTGCAACATAACTATTCAAATCAATTTTATTTACATAGCGCCTTTAACAAGCAGCACTGTCACAAAGCACTTTACACAGTCCCGGGTCCAAAGCCCAGAGATTAAGCCAAAGGCGACAGTGGCAAAGAAAAACTCAGCTATATTAGATTAAGATAATACAACATTCAACTCCGTAAAAAATAAGCACAAAAGCAGAAACAGCAGTTTCCGTTGGACTGTCAGTCTTGAAAGCGAGACAGTGAGATTGAATAGCAAGTGTCGACCCGGTTTCTTAGTTATGCTGCCCCCTGCTGTTTGCCGAAGTGATAGGGCGCTTTTTCCATCTGCTACGTGGAGCCTGAGCTACGAACCACAAGACCGCTTCTACAGAAATGTTTAACCTAACAGGCGCCAAAAGTGGCAACGTTTAGGAATAACTGTTTAAATATACTCACAACTAGCATGTTTTGATATGCTTTGTATCGGGATTTTTAAAAACTGCCTGCAGATTTTTTTGGTTAAAGCAACTTAATTGGTTCTTTTTCAGCACTAATTTATACAATTGGATATTTTATTAAATAGAAACTTTATCAAAACAACATGGGGACAGGTTAAATGTAATAAACGTCCTTTAAAAAGGACACAGCTAGGTCACAATCGGCAACATGTAGTTTGTTTTTCAATTTTATTTTATGTTAATACAATAAATATACAAAACTCAAACTATTCATCATGCGATAGGCAGAGAAGTAAATTTGTACAGTACACAGAAATTCAGGAGGATGGCAAACCAATTTTACAAAATATACAAATATCCCTTAAAATCTGATTTAAAATAATTTCAAATCCATAATCACATACAACCTGTAGACCAATTTCATTTCCATTTCAGTGTTTCAACCACATTGGTCATTCATTAAAGGGTAAAACTCAAAGCTGCAGTATCGGGATAAATGTGGTGACATCACCTCCGCGGATTTCCCGCGAATATTTAAGGATTTCTAATAGACGAGCTGGAAAACACCTCATTAACATTCAGACGCCATTCATTTGAATGGAAGGGGGGAAATTAAACCGCTGTACACATGCGCACGCACGCAAATACCAACACAAATCACAAAAGGATCCCACTACAAGTCTATAAAGAAATCGCAATTCTAGAAAATATTAAAAAAAAAAAAAAAAAAATCCTGCAGCTTATAACCAACATGAGATTTCAAAACCCTGCAAGCAACGTGCAGGGGCAGGACAGAAAGCAACCCCGCGTCAGTTGGGCGGTTAATTAACTGACAACTCCGCTACGCTCAGGTGACGCTAACGCTTACTAAGACAACGGGCACGGTAACGACATCACTCTGTTACTTTAAAAAATCAGACTACTGTACTGTGGGGGACTAAACCAACACTGGAAGAAGACCCAAACAAACAAAACAACCAACAGTTGAAGTGTTCAGTTTAGCCCTAATGATTAAATTATTAGTTTAGTTTATTTACTCCATTTGTCGGATTTCAAAACTGTGCAAAACTGATTTAAGGTAAACAGGCTGCAGTAGTTTAAGGTAAAACATCACATCAGAGTGGCTCTGCTTCACTGGAGTGAATACTTCACACCGTGAGTATTCCTGTTTATCCTTCAAGTTACTATATATAAAAATGTGATCTCTTTCACATTTTACTTCCTTATTACAGCATTTAATAAGTCAGTGGTTGATGCGACAGGGAGATAAGGTACCAGTAGTTCCACGTTCTCATTTTTGCTTACTTATATTTCAGCTTTCTCATTACCTTCCAGAGCAGCCCTGCTTCAAACATCATTAATTTGGGCTTCTTTCTGTAAAGGCCTGGCTGTTCAGGCTGAGTCTCCAAACGTCAAGACAGGCCCTCACCAAGTATAAAATGACACTGTCTTGTTTCAGGAGACCCAGGTTTGCCAGCTTGATTCAGCTTCAACATTCTGGAATTTAAACGGAATTTGAAAAAATTTTCCCAAAAAATGATGCTGGTAATGAGACACCCTTATAAGGAGGCGGGGGCTCTTATGGGAGAGTAGCCAAAAAGATGGTTTGGGATATGAATGTAGAAGCGAAAATACGCATGTGACAGGAACCCCGAACAGGGCTGTTTCCTGGACTCCACCAGCAAGGGCATTCACAGAGGCTGCTCAGTTTGTACTAAACCCTTCACCAGCATGTCCGTCACAAGATATGCTGGGTACTTTGGTGGCTGGAAGAAGACTGAGGGCCGCTTCGCCCTCAACACTTAAAGGTCACTCCTCTCCCACCTAATGAGACTTACACGGTTACTGAAGGTACCAGCGTTTGAATATGTTCCACCCAGGATGCTCTATCTTCATAGTGGTGCCAACATCATTTTAACAACAAGTCCCTGAAATAAATCCTTTAAGGTATTTCAGTGTGGAAACAATAAATGAAGCTGGAAGTACCCGCAAATAGACAGTTCGATAAATAGTGGGCAGACAGAGCTGGAGGTGTGGCCGTAATGTTCTGAATCCCGTCCCCAGAGATCTAGGGGTGGTTCCTGTACAGCCTGGGAAATCCGTGACTGAGCTACGGTGGACACTCTGCCATGCCCTGACTTTGTGACTTTTAAAGTGGCATGGCAATACAGCTGAAACACCAGGAGGCATGTCTCTAGAACTAAGCTAGACACGCCTTAAGGAGGCTTCCGCATGCTGAACGGTAAACGGTAGCTGACAGTTATGCAGTCATCATGACGCATTCACACTCAGATCTGATCTCTGTGAAAGACTACGTACTGACAGGACCTTCACCTTTATTAAAACTATACATTCTCCATATATCCTTGAATCGGGCTGCTGTACCATTCTTTTCAGCATCAAGGAGAGCCTATTTCATAAATTAGATTATAATTTGTGCATTTGGTGCATTGCAGTCAAGTAATAATATCCACAAGTTAAATTAATGTCTCAAAGAGGGTGATATTCTGAAACCCGTACTGAGGCATCCACACAGTTAAATACATACCTGATCCTGATTTGGGTATGTTTCAATGTAAAGTCTATCTTATGGGGGTCTCTGAAAGACCTGCCCCCCCATTCCCTGACAAAGCAGTTTCTGAAAGGACAGTGGAGAACACTGAGGCTTTGGAAAGGACCACCTGATGGTGGGGCTGCTGGGGAAACGCATTAGACAACAGCTACAGTGATTACGGTCACTTCTCTCTTCCCCTCCAAGGCTGAAATGCACTACAGTCCTTCTTGCTCATGTCCTGCGGCCCCACGTATCAGCGACATGGGGGTGGGGGGTGAATGGGCCAGGTAGTAATGCAGAAGTATGTGCTGTGCAAGTGGCATCCTTTAGTCTGCACCAATTCAAAGCCCATGTACAAACGGCAAAAGACACATTAAGAGACATGCTGTGAGACAGGGACGGTTCAGGGTCACGGCTGGGCACAGAAGAGCATTAAATAGACAGAAAGGACGATCTTACAGTCTCTGTACTGTATGGGGAGGCAGGGCATGAGTCGGAGGGTGTAGTGTGGTGAGTCGAGTGGTGTGAGTACAGTGTGGATGAAGGGCAGAGGTTCCTCAGAGCTGTTCTGCCTTGAAGGCCCCACGGGCGGCACTAGAGGCCGCGTTGGCTGCCGCCGTCTGAACAGTCTTGTTGGACATGACACCTGTGGCAAACTCCTGCTGGGCTTTCTCAAAGCTGGCGCCTGTGGTGCGATACAATGCATGGACCTGTAGGGGGCGCACAGAATGGGGGGGGAAGGTTACAATAACAAACAAAAGAACCTCTAGATGACTGGATTTTCAAGTACTAAAAAAAAAAAAAAAAAACGACTTTCTTCGATATGCTGACGGACATTCATAGAAACCCAAAAAATTGAATTAAGAAGTAAGCAGCTTGAGAAACTCTCAACAGTCACTGTTACCAAAACCAGCACATATCAGCTAATTTGTCCTTATGAATAACCCCTCTAAAATGGTCACAGTAAAAGTCCATTTTGTCCTCATTATTGAAGCAGCTCAACAACATAAACAAGTGGGAAACATTCTAGAGGCAGGCTAGCCAACCAGGCCACTCCTCGGGGAATTCCCAGTTCCTCCGAAGTGCCTGATGTGGAACCATAGAACTGCACTCTGTTCCTTCTTGATGTAGGGTCCCAGGTTCGATTCTATAGCCTGCTTGCTGTCATGCTGGGTTTCCCCCAACGGCTTTTCGTAGTCCTGCCCCATAATAATCAGACGAGTCAAATTGCCTTCATTTCCTGCAACCCCTCCAAACCACGTTCTGCCTTGTTCAGTTCGGTATCGGACCACTATCTTTGAGTGGGTGGTACCTGGAACGATGGCCTTGCATGCTATTTAATATCCACAGACAATTTACAGACATGCTTATTCATAAATTCTGAGTCACATCTAGCTTCTTCAAAACAATGAAAATGGTCAAAATTAGCCATACTGAAAACCCCAACGAACAAAGCCCTTAAAAACATGCACACAGAGTGGGCTGTACTGCCACCTACTGGACGCCCAATAAAGTATATGAATGCGTGCTTAATAATACACAGCAGTTAAGACAAAAGTGACAAGGAGGAGGAGAACTTTCCAGAACAACTGCTTTCCAGAAATAGAGGATCCTACCTTCTTGAACATGATGAGCGACATGACGGCACAGGCAGTGAAGAGAGCTGCGACGAGGATCATAAGGATGCCCACCGGGATGCTGGTGTTCAGACACGTGAGGGCGGAGATCCAGCCGCTGTGGGGGTAGGAGGCAAACAAAGGGTCCCCTGTCACTATAGCTGGTGCCTGACGAATGAGGCATCACGCTTGGCAGAATCACTGCTAAACTGAGAAGGTGTTAAGCTTTTGGGCCGAATTACCAATCCGTCAGATTTCATTTTACTTTGAGAAGTCATCAGCATTCCTCTCTTTGACCCTCTTCACTTTGGTACAGATGTGAGAATGGATCTACACAACATGAAATTACGATATACTGAACAAAAAGATGAATTTTTGACTTTTACTTTTGGTACCCTTCATCCACCACCATCACCTCACCTTTCAGCATGATGATGCACAGCGATCTGTACACACTTCCTCGGAACACAAAATGTCCCATCCAAGGTCTGCGTACTGAGCAGACATTACCCACTGAGCATCTTTGGGGGGTTCTGGATCAGCACACAGGGCAGCGTGTTCCAGTTCCCACCAATATCAGGCGACTGTGTACAGCTATAGCTCAGAGTGGGCCTCACTCAACAACCTGACCGTCTCCAGGTGAAGGAGACGTTGCCACGGTGTTACAGGCAAATGGTGGTCACAACAGAAACGAATGTGGGAATTCTGTTCCATGGCCCCCCTTGATTTTCAGGCTACTCGTAACCAAAACAGCCAAACTTATCCGTTTCAGCTGTCAGATTTAGATTTATTAATTTCTTTTCAATAAATTAGTTCAAATGGTCGAGTGTTGAATATCTTTGTGCAGTACATATCTTCAGTCATGAGGATCAGACCATTAACTGATCTCCAGAAAACAAACCCGTCTCCCGAGGCTCGCTTCCGCACGGGTCCTCGGCAGACATCAAGCCGCAGCTCGGGCCACAGGGCCCTCCCACCGCCGGGCGTCCCCACCTGGTCTACTCACCACGTGCCCCAGCTCGTGATGCCGATGGCCTGGAATACGTGGACGCCGGCCTGGCAGATATATACGAAGAAGAAGACGAAGAACCTGAAGGAGCTGTCGTTCCTGCGGTGGAGGAAGACGATGACACACACGGCGAGTCAGACAAAAGTCAGGAGGAAACCCGCGGCACCAAGATGAACTGTCGGGGGTCAGGGGCCCATTTCCTACTGTAATGGTGTTGCGGGCTATACACAGCAAAACCGATTAAAAAAAAGTCAAAACTCCTTTTTGTAAAAGGAAAATAATTACGAGACCGATATCATGGCTACAGTTTTCAAAATCTCAGGTTCTCCAATTTTTATCTCCCTCAAAGGTACCATTGACGTCACTCAGAATGGAATCAATAGGCATCTGGGTTCTTGGACGCAGTCGAGTCTAGAGAGACTGCTCGGTCAATATTGCTGTAAATTGTAAGGATTTTCTAATCTTAACACTCACGATACAATTGCAGCCAGCTTGAACAAAACAAGCCAATAACTATCATCTTACAACCACAGGAGAATTGGGCTTTTTTTAACAAAAATGAAGCCCCTGGTTTTGGCTTGCTCTCTGTCAGCCCACAGTATTAGCATTTAGCTAACTGTCCAACAGCCAGCAAAACAATAGTCAGCTCCCTGAAAAGATTTAAAGTGGCAGTGCTCCTTCAGAGAGGCTAGCTGCGGCGTTACCTGAAGGCTCCGTACAGCGGTCTGTACCAGCACACGAAGGAGCAGGGTGTGAAAAGCATGAACCAGAGCATCGCCAGGCCGAAGTCCACCCCACGCACGGCGTCCACGCAGAACCAGGCCAGGCAGCCAAAGATGTTGGCAAACAACGTCCCTGTATAAACTGTAGGAGAGCGAGATCATCACAAATACCTCAGAAACTGGATTGAGCAAATCCAATGACTTCATGGACCTCTGATCCTGCACAAGCAGCACTTTGTATATGGGACTCATGCTGAGGTAAATAACCCTCCCGCTCTTTCGAGTTAAGAGGTCAAAACTTTGACTCGGTCCTTGCTGTCATCACTGCTTCCTCACACACGTTTATGATTAAACGCATAGATGTTTTTATGTTTACCATAAAAACAGAAAACAGTGCAGTGGGTAAACGCATGGAAACCTAACGTCCCGATGACACTGTTAAGCATGACAGTTAACCAGAAAAATCATCCAGTACAAAATCTAGACGCATTAATGACTCAAACTATTCTTTTACAAAAATTTGTAAGCTTCCTTGAATAACACTGAGGCTTCAAAACCTGTGGTGGGTGGGAATATCCTAAACTACCAATCAATGCTGGTGTTAAATGAGGCTTCAAAACCTGCAGTGAGTGGGAGCATCTCAAACTACCTTTTAAAGCTGATGGCAGCCTCATTTGACCCATCATTAATAATTAGATGAACAGAGTCAACCTGTGCACAACTGTCACATGATCCCAAAATCAAAACAGCAGAGTTTGACAGAGAGTACACATAAATGACCAGGGAGCCATCAAATCACTTTTGGGAGATGTTCTGGGGTTACGGAGGCATGTCAATGCTTAGAAAATCAACAACTCTCCTTTTTTCGTTTAATTTAATTTTACACCATCAAAGTTAAGTACTTTGCATACATTAAATAGTAAAAACCTCAATTAAATCGATTTTTTTAGTTCTGGGCTGTTTAAGTGGTTATATTAAACATCATGAATGAAAAGAGTGCACTATTTCAGCAGAGCAGAGTAACGGGACACTCTGAAGGGTTATGAAAGTCTGTGCCTCAGCTGTTCTGTAATGCTCTCCCTCACAAATTCCTATTCCCAGTCCATTTCAATATGCATATGGTGTCCGTCTCAAAGTACACATGTTGAAGCATCTTTGAAATTCAGAGGCCTCTAAAACCTTCAAGCTTTCCCCTGAAAATCGTTATCCGCTTACAGAAAAATGTACTGTGAACATCATTTAAGGACAAGTATTCATAAACTTATTGACGTGAACTGACACGTTCGAGGAAACAGATTCCTCCTAAACAGCGAGTATTAGCATGATACGATGTGTACAACGTGGATTAATGTGAGTAAGGCAAGCAAAATTAGGTTATGGGCAGGAAGTACAGAGGAACTACTGGGACATTGTGTGGGTAACAGTGACACCCTGTTAGTTTATAATAGAGAGCTTTGAGGGATTTCTCACCTGAAAATTGTGTCAAGGGCAGAAAAAGCAAGTACAAGATCTCATTAAAATGCAAAAACTCACCAATAATCCAGGTTGGACTTATACAATATGTGGTTAAACTGTTTAATTAAAAATACAAACCGATCCAGACTCTACGGAAATCCGACACTCACACATCCATAGGTAGTACATGATATTGACTGTCTTCTGAAACTCCACAGGAATGTCTACGGCGATATCATGGTAGAAACACGGTCCGACCGGGAACCTCTCAGGA
Organism: Gymnarchus niloticus; assembly: GCA_009936485.2. Classification (NCBI taxonomy): domain Eukaryota; kingdom Metazoa; phylum Chordata; class Actinopteri; order Osteoglossiformes; family Gymnarchidae; genus Gymnarchus; species Gymnarchus niloticus. The sequence goes on along the minus strand of JAACJT020000095.1, from coordinate 7,756,229 downwards.
AGGGGGGGCCAGTTATTCCTCCGTCCTGAAAGGAGAAAGAAATGGAGGATGCTGAAAAATCTGGAAGCCCTCACAAAGATGATCTCATAAAGAAAGCTAAAAGGGGATTAAAAACACTAGGAATAATGTTGAACATGAACTGTCATTCCGAACAGTTCGGTGACTCTTCTTTTTAATTGGGGAAGCACTCGGTGACGATGGCTAAAACGGCTACCAGCTATCTTAGGGCGGCTTCTGTGTCTCTGAGAGTTGCAGTGTGAAGCCCTCACCCCCGCCAAGGGCTTGCATCTCCCGCTCCCGGCGGTCCAGCTCTGCCGCCTTCTTCTCCAGCTCGTCCTGCCGCCGAAGTAGATCGGCCTGAGCCTGGTCCTGTGAGGAGGAGCCACCGGGTGATGTGAATGGTCGGCACGTTTACATCGGGCTCGAAACGCGTCCTCCATCGTGGGGAAAAAAAAAATACACATTGTGATGTATTCTTAGAATAACTTCTCAAGCTCACACCTACATGTCTGGACAGATTCCATCGTGAACAAGCATCCCCTGACGATCATTGTGATGACTGGTGAGAATTATATGTCTTTGGCATGAAGAACACTGGATATAGAAGACTCTAAATAAAGAGTGCCTGTAGGATCATTTTCAGATCAACTGAATAAACAACACTGTATAGTTTGGTCTTCATGTATATTGTCTATGCATCAATTCACGAAGTTAAAAAAATTACACACTTAACATTTCCAATTTAAATGCTCTGATATACGCCACACGGCCACACAAGACAGACAGCAGATCATATGAAAAAACACATAGCTGTATATATTTATAGTATTATTGGGGAATTCATTTAAATGTAGTTATATAGTGAGAAGCAAGTAAAAAGTGATCAAATTAACGTAATGTAACGCTAAATCAGTAGTGCATGATGATTACAAATGCTAGTCTGTGTTACAAATTTACAAATTTTTGAAGGTTATATGAAGTATATTACAACTGATTACACCTGCTCCTTTATTTAAAAAAAAAAAAAAAAAGAAGCTGCATTACTGTGATTACAATCAGAAATACTGGCTGCAGAATCATGCTGCACATACAAAACGCATTTGGCTTTAAGGAGCAGACTGGAACAAGCCCACCAACCACTGCACCACTTTACAGAGTGGCAGTTTCTGGAGCGTCTGTTCTTCACTGACTACGCACTTGGGACTTGTGTCATGTGACTTGGCCCAGTAACGGAAGCCAACCTTCCAGCACGCTGACTAAAAGCGAGTCCACAGAACGCGTGCTCCTCTTCTTCAGAAAGCCCCCGGCAGCATTTAATTATACATCTCCTCTCTCATTCGAAGACCTCCTTTCCATGGGGGTTCCCGTTGGCCCACACACCTCCCTGACGCCAGCACTGCAACACCAGCGCTCTGTTTTGGCCTCACACTACAACCGTGGCTGGAGACGGGGAAGTTCATGGTCACATCCATACCAACGTGTCAGTTACCCGGAAGAAAACACAAATTCTAAGAATGCCCTAATCTGGTTTGTTCGGTTTTCAAAGTAGCTAACAGAAATGTTACAGAGGAAAAATGTTTACATTTGCGGTAAAAGTGAATAGTTTTACTAGAAATTGCGACAAGTCAGACGCAGAAACAACCCAGATTAGGATTAAATAGTAAAAGTACATCCTCGATTGATGTTGTAATTAGAAAGGAAGGCACTGCCCTGCCTCCTTCGTCAGGACTGAGTCAGTGCTGCATCTGACATTACATTAGCCTGAAACAACGGGAGCGGTGGTGACTCTGCCTAACAAAAGCGGTTGTCCCGGAAAAGCTATGAGGGGCGCTACTGGGTCAGAGCACAAGGCAGCCAGAGGTTCGGGGGGAGAGGGGCGATGAGCGGGACGGGGCGGACCTGGCTCTGTGGCGCCGTGGATGACAGTTCCTCTGTAGGTTTCATGATGGCGGGTTGTGTGCTGGTGGCGGGAGGCATTTTGGAGCCGGTGCCCGGTGGCGCCTGGAGACAGGAGACAAAGACAGGGACAGGGGAGCTTTATGGTCTTAATGTTTTACGCTTCTCTGAATCTATGCTTCAGCGAGAGTCGCCATCTTCAGAGGGAGTCACTGACAGTCCAGCTGGACATTACTGGTCAAACTGAGCAGATGTTAAGGATAACACTACATTCTCTCGCTTTTCAGGAGGTTTCTCACAATATCCAGCATGATATGATATGACTAGGATAGACCATCACGTTAGTACACTGCTAAGCCACTGAAGAAAAAAATAAGATTTTTTTAGGCAATTAAAAATCAAAATTTAGGTATTTATTACTTTTCATTTTTACATGGGTCTTATTTACTATCTACTGACTCACTTGAATATACTGAGGATAAAGAAAGAGAGAGGAGATTTATCACCGGGAAATAAATTATCTACTGGTGAGACAACAAGCTCCAGTTTCAGGAGCTACCTGACAGGGCACCCAGCTACAATTTTTGCGTCAAATCTCCATGCTTTAAGTGGGTGTTACGTGAAAATAATGGAAGAGACACCTGAAATTATAGCAGCGGGGAGGGAATTCCTTCTCCCACATAAGCAAAATTGAAATAATATGCACAAATATTTTTTATTTGTATTCTGGTTGCTGTTGTTTATTCTGGGAATGGCAGAATGAGCATAAATATTCCAAAGCACCTGTTGCACGTGGCCAATAAAAGGTTCTGAATCTTAAATCCAAGGTATAGGTCCGAAATCGTGGTTCTTGGGTGGTCTGCAAATGCTTAAAGTGAAAGCCTCATCCATCCATCTATTTATAAATTAAAAGAAGCCAGAACACAAAAGCACAGGAATTACTGAAATTCAGTACTGAACTAAAATGCAAAATGCAAAGCAAAAAGACACAATAACCATTTTGAAAAAACCATTGTCTGTTGATTGCTCCGCAAGGTCATATAACGGAGAAGGCATATGATGCCATTTTACACCCTACAGTGCAAACACTGTACCCTCAAGACATTCTCATATTTCAAGAGAATGTCCTTAAACACACTGCTAAGCGCATCAGTGGTTGCGTGAACAGATCACTTTCCACGGCATCCTCAGTCACCAGATTGAAACATCACTGAGCATTTATGAGAAGGTCTGACGCACAGAGCGTGGATTAGATGTCAACCTCTTTCACCCTTCAAAGAACTGCAAGCTTTTCTTCTTCAAGAATGGTCCGATGGCCCAAAACATGCAGTTAAGAATTGGCTTGACAGCAGTTGAAGAAGGAGTGAAGACTTTCTGAAAGTTAAGGCACACCCTACTCCTTATAAACTCGTCGATATTATTATATTAATTGTTTCCATTATGTCCACCCATTCACCTATGTACCATCCATCCATTTTCCATAACAGATTATCCAGTACAGGGTTGTAATGTCAAATTCAATCCAATCCCAGGAAGCACAGAGCCGATGACAATATCAAGGACCTCAAAAGGAGTAGGATCACCCTTGGCCTGGAGAACAGCAGCAGTCCCTCATGGAATGCTGCCAAAATTCCACAAAAAAAACATGGACACCGGTGCTTAATAATGCTGACTGTTGGTAATGGGCTGCTTCTCACTTTAACTGGAGGAGTCACAACACAAATCAAACCATACATAAAGCCATTTTATTAATTAAACAGATTAACCAAACAAAGTAGACAAGTTCAGTAGACAATTTAACCAGCCAAGCTTAATATATCATTCTATTTCGTGCTTGAACCCTGGGGAAGCAAACAAGAAAGGCGCCAAACAGACTGTCCATGCATCCTGACCTGAAATTCTGTGTCGCAACCCAGAGCAACAGGAGTAGCGCAACGCGGCGGAAGCGGACCTCCCTTCCTATCCCGCAGGCGGGACGCGGCGGAAGCGGACCTCCCTTCCTATCCCGCAGGCGGGACGCGGCGGAAGCGGACCTCCATTCCTATCCCGCCGGCGGGAAGCGGCGGAAGCGGACCTCCATTCCTATCCCGTCAACGGGCAGGCTAGGAAAGCCGAAGTGACGGAGCTGTACGCAGTACTCACCGGCTTTGTGTGTGTGAACGGATTGTACTCCTCCAAAGCCGGAGCGATAGTTCGCGTTACCTGAGTCACTGCGGGGTCCTAGGGGAAAAGATTGGGAAATTCACTCAACCATTCTAATTACGATAAAAAATCTCTTTACTAGAATTATCCTGTCTAACACAGTGGCACGATAATTGAAAAAGCTGTGAACGTAAAGTATTATAAATAATAACTCGTGGAAATCCATGAATTCCACTCGCCTAGACGTTTTTGACTGCTGATGATGGTGGTAATATTTTTGAATTTTTTTTTTATATCTTATTTGACTGCACATACGATAAAATCTACACCAAAACAAATACCACTGGATCTAAAAAGGGCTTTACCGAGAACTACGGCACTGGTCAATGTGAGCGTAGCAGGTTAGTTTACATGGCCATGCTCCTGTTTACGTAAATAAAATATGAACGTGAAGAGCCTTTATGTCTGAGGTGTGTGTCACATCGTCGGCGAGTCTTAGGAAGGCTCTACTGTGAAGATGGAGACAACAAAAAGAACACGGAGCGAGTCGTCTGTTCATTCGCTTTACCGTAACCTGCTTTCCCCCACAGACTAGAATCCGAAGCCGGCCACGTCAATCCGTGAGCCACGGTACAACCCTGTGTTGGGCGCCATGTGCGGTATAAAACCGGAGGAAGCCCAAACCAGGAGCAGCGGTGAGAGGATGGATGGACGCATGCATGGATGGACGGATGCATGGATGGATGCATGCATGCATGGATGGATGGATGGATGGATGCATGGATGGACGCATGCATGGATGGATGGATGGATGGATGGATGGATGGATGCATGGATGGATGGATGGATGGATGCATGCACGCACTAAATGCAGCCTAATAGTTCTTGTAGTTATTCTTGTAACCTGAATTTCAAACATTTGTTCACTCCTGACATCCAGGCAGATGACATTACCAGAGCTTTGGTGAATGCAAGAGATCATCAGTAAAAACTGCAACAGCAATAATTCTGATCGATAGCAACATGCATATAAAACACATACTGAACATCTATAGTTATCGACCAAGGAACTACATAATAAGAGCATAGAAAATGTCACTGATATATATATACACGCATGCAAACAAACATTCCCTTCTTGCCAATTAATTTTAGTTGCATTTTCCTTCAGATTAAGCAACAGAAACAAGATCTTTCACCTAACACAACGTTAAAGTTTAATTAAATGCTGCTGTCACAATCAGGTTATTTTTTGTTTTATTATATTTATTACATGTCATGCCGCCATCTCCTTCAGTAATTATTAAGGCACACGGCCGAGGGCAAGCCCCTCCCGTGTGGACTTCAAAGGCTTCAAAGGTGCCATAGCAACAGCAGATCACCACCCCCACCATAGCAGGGGCGGGATGCAGCAAACACGGCCAGTCAAGGAAGGAGAACTGTGAAAACACAGAGCGCCGGATTCTCCTTGCTCATCCCCCCACAACATCGTAGGTATAAAGACCACCCATCAGAGCTTTGACCCAGCTACCATCAGGACAGATTCCCACTGCGACAACAGACAAAATAAACTATATTTCTCAAAAACCTGACATCCTCATCTGCCACAAAAGCAACACTTAAAATCAAAACCTATCATTTCAGGCTGGAAACCAAGTGTGCTAATTTGCTCTGCGAGTGGCCCACTCATGTGTGGACAAGGAGTGATAAATGCATCTGTGCAATACCGTAAAGGAACTTAAATGTTACCAACAGCCTCTGGATTAAACCAGCTTCAAGTTAAGGGCTTGTGTACAATTTACCACTCTACAGAGCATTTTTAAAAAGACTGGATTGTTCCTTGAATCTCACATTATTAACACACAGCATAATTTTTAAAAAATATTAATAGAATAGGTCTAACTACTGCTACCATTATATGAACCTTTGGGGGGACATAAATGCCATTCCATAACTGTCTGTCTGCCACACTTTGCAGCAGAACTCCATGAGAACCTCACTGATTTCCAAATAAAATTAAACACCTAAAAGTATGAAGGACAAAGTTCACACCTTCCCCAATGTGCCTTAAAACGTACATTAAATGCCAGATTTCATGCTGCTGTCACCTTTACTTTCACAGTGCTCTCTCAGAGTTCCAGGAAATGACATGTTCACAAAAACATTGACAATCCACAGACGATGACGCCAAGGTGCTTCAGAAAAAAACAAGACATCAAGGGAAAACAATTTCTCACTGTCAACTTAACGCTTAATGTTTGCCAAATGCTGCAGAGCCATGGTGAGAGCTAGAGCAAAGTCTCTGGGAAGATAGTGCCTCCCATTAGTCACACGGTACGGATGGCCTCTTTGGAAACCACTGAAGAGATCCATACACGTATCGTCCATCTGCTTATCTTGGTCAGGGTTGCTGGAGCCTATCCCAGACAGCACAGGACACTGGGATGCCAGTCCATCACAGGGCACAAGGCTGGGGTACACCCTGGCCCTTCGCAGAGATGAACGAGATCCAACAAAGTGTTTAAGGGCAGATTTACCAAGTGACAAATGTTTTTCTTTTTTTCCCCCCCGTCCATGAGGGAATCCGATAATTGGGTTTACGACAGTCTTGCATCTCCGTTTATTCATCTGGCTCCAACGGCGCGAAGCTGACCGCTGAGGCGAAGCCAGCGGTATGGACGTCTCGGGTGCTACTGTGGATCAATGTTTAATGTGCTTGCATCACCTGGAGGAACTCATGGCACCAGTCAATTATTCAGAACTGCTGGAAGAAACCGACCTGCCTTCTATTGTCTAGAGGGACAAGCACACAGCACCCAGACCTGTTGCACGAACGAGGCAGAGTGTGCGAGCTGTGCAAGTTAACTGCACCTCAGTCAAATGCTCCCTTGGACATTCTAGGGGAAATTCTGCTTTCTTGTAAAGAGCACAAGTCCAAGCAAGTTGACCATGCTCTACATCTATGCGGAACAGGAAAAAAACTGGATTATCTGGATGATAATGCAATGTTTTTGCTGGTACCCAAAACCAGAACTCAACTTCTAACCTGTAACACCCGAATGTCCCTTCGACATTAATAAAGTATCTATCTAATTAAATATCCTTTTATATTCAGTATAAAAACATATTGCATCGTTTATATTATCTCCAGCAAAATGTCAGTCCATCCCGTACCATTTCATGATTAAATGATTCAGCCAGATGAAATAACCATGCCAAGCTTCTTTGGTAAAGCTTTTGACAAAGTGGTGCTTCTCTGACGCACCACTAAATAAACACTGGACACAAAACATGATAAAAATACGCCTCCTTTTACGTAAAACGTGTCAGAAGTCAATCAGAATTTGATAACCATTTTCCAAAAACTCTTCAGAACACAAAGACGAGAAAACTATCATTATTGTTACTATGCAGTAAATTTAAAGCCCTGAGTCCATGTCTGAGAGGTCATGGGTTCAAATCCATGTAATCAGTATTGCTATTCTATTCCGTGTCTCTGTGATTCCTGTTGTCTGGAAGAGAAACAGAATGTCCTTGATGAACGCTGTATACAAGACGTCATCACTAGGACTCAACTTCAACTCAAGGCCACTTATTAATAACAATAATAGCAGTTGTTTACACAGGCTCAGTTTATTCTCATCCCATTGTCTTCCAGGCTGAAATTTTCAACGACTCCATTTTTGCTGTCTTGCCAACAACACTACACGTATATTCCAGCCAGGGTGGGGGGTGGGAGCTCTCTTCCCACACGCGTGCTGTCAGTCACCCTTTACAGGCTTGGAGGATGGAGCCATGGGAAGCATCGGTGTACACTGGTGACGACGACTCAATTCACCCAAATTGTTGCAGCAGAACCTGTGAGATGTGCTCCGCAAACTCGTGGGCTACGACTCACAGCAATAATAAAAAAAAGATAAACAGATTTTTAAATTCATTTAAAAGCCATTACAGAACAACCAACCCAGCGTGTGCAGCAGTAATGTCACTAATTGAATTGTTCTACTTTAATTTAATTCAAGATCATGCTAAAGGTTTGTAACTGATGGGGTCAGACTCATTTACGTACCTGAGGTGTATTGAATGCCTAATGGAGTTGATTCAAGACCTCAGCCAGATATGCTTTTCGCCAAATACAAACCCCAGAACTGTCTCACCCTCTCAGGAGGAGAGACGAGGTCGCTCGGTTGAAAACGCATTCTTCAGGAAACGTGCCGCTCGTTAGAGGAGGACCCCCGCCGAACAGGAAGTGAGCAGATGTGGGTTCAAACACGTTACCACGTCAAAACAAGGTAGGTCAGTGACTCACATAACTTTATGCATATCACCTGCCACTCATGTAACTGTACCATTGCTCTCCCTGAAAGAGAGGAAGGGAAGATGAAAATAACAAATCGCCTCTTTGTAATTCTGTACCCAGGTGCATCTACAGACGGTCTACAAAATCAATTGATGCACACAGGTAGCCTCTGATAAAAGCACCTGCAGATCTCACAATGCTTACATGACCTAACATTTATGAAAATATAAGTTAAGCAGCCTTTAAATTAAAACACGGAAATTAAGCTACTAATAGTGTATGGTTTGTTTTTAGAAATACTGAGAAAGATGAGGATAAAGATAAGGGAGAGCTTTTTAAAACAAATGCCACACCTGTTCAAAGATCACTGTTTAATGTTTAATTAGCGCAATGCTAATTAAAAATTCCTCGAAAAATATTGAAAAATATAAACACACACACACACCTCATCTCAGGTTTAGGCATGACAAATGCGGGTTTCTCTCATTTAAAAGCTGTTGGCAGTAATGAGTGCACAGCTGGCAAGAGACGTACCATGATGTTAATGACAACCACAGCATTACGAGTCTGAGTTCTTGTGCCGTGTTACCAGCATGATAACACACACATTTACTCAGAAGTTAGTCTTTTAAAGGACGGCTGACACAATACTGGCCCCTGACTGATAGCTGACGGCCGACCTGACTTTACTGGTCGAGTGCCAATCCTCTGCCGATTAACCCACGCGCTACCGGTCACGTTCACTTTCCTAAGCGAAATGAACTAATAATCCACTATGTTCTGCTACAGAGAGATCTTGAGGGACATCGTGAGTCTCCAAGCTTATCCAATCTCCATCAAATACCAACAAAGGACACTTTAGACATTTGACAACCATAGTAATTATTGAAAAAAACAGTAACCCAAGTTCCAGTTAGGCTCATTCTGCTCACTTTTGGTTGACCTGACTACGCGTTCCTGCCTCCTTTCTCACAGTTAGCTACGGCTGCAGTACCTCAAGCTTAAATCTCACCCCAACATTACCGTGTTCTGTATGTATAGCAGTCAGGGCCTGGAACTGCAACAGCAAACAACCAACGCACTCTGAGCAGAACTCCACTTTGCAAGAAGGTGGTATTAAAGATGGATGTTCTTTGCATTTCATTAGCACGCTGTCCTCTGAGACCAGGATTCCAACCTAATTTAGTGTTCAGTTACTACATGCTATATTAAGTGCTACGAGAAAAGAATGCTGAAAAGGATGCAAGCAAAAAATGACTTTCAAAAGACGTATCTTATTAGGAGCTCTTCTGTAGTAGTTTGGTGAAGCTGTTTTTTTTTTTCTTTTTAATCTGAAATCAGTAATTCCGTTTTGACACCAGTACTGTGATTTCAGCTTTTCTCAGTCTACTGTCATTTCAGTAAACTAGCCATTCAGACATCTTTCAGTTGCTAAAGAACACAGAAAGATGATCATATCCCAAACATTCAAGTGCCGAATGAAAATTGCCCTTAAGAAATGAAAAAAAAAATGCAAATTTGAACACAATGTTAAAAGAAAGAGCCACTCACTGTGAACTAGCTTTATCACTAATTTTCTGGTTGTGTCTTGACTCTTATGAAGGTAAGAGAAAACCTTTTCCACTGGTAGCTAATTTCAAGCAGTTTTGTAGCTTATCCTCTAGAGTCAAGAAAAAAAAAAACTGCGGGCATTGTCGTCAGCTCCACAGTGACAGAAAAACAAGCCGAATTAGTCATCCATACAATCTGAGCAAAGTAAACAAAGGCAATGAGCAACTCTTTGTTTCATTGTCCAAACCAAACGAATAAGATTCAGTTGTTTTTGATTCATCTTTATATCGAAATTAAATATTCATGCATTTTCGACTGTTGATGCGCTTCAAAAACTCGTAGTCATTTCCTCAATGGCTTACTTTTACAGACAATATAATGTCACATTGACAGTTTTTTTTTTCCAGAATGACTCTGTTGCAATATGAAATCATCTGCACGCTTTACTAGCGCAGCACTTACTGTGCGTTTGAATTAACATTTGGGGTGCTTGTTTGACTCAGAAACAGGCCTGACTGTTGAACAGCTGTTTATGCACTGCCCCAACAAAGGAAGCAGATCCACAAGCTCTTGAAGAGTAGCCACTTCAAGCCCACTCCAAAGTGAAGTTTGGGGCTACCAAAAAGAACTGAACAGAACACAGTCAGTACGGCTCAGATTCCAAGCTACCAAACACACACCACAATGTCCAGTCAGTCCTGAAGTTTGTCATCATGTCCCAAATGTTATAAGGAGAACCAAATCTAATTAAAGATAACCTCAAGCTAAGGCACCCGAATATCATCCAATATGCATGTCTGACCTGTACCAAGATGAAACAAGACACCTACATGGAAAATTATGCAAAATCTTTCTACAACTGCTGCATAAATTGACTTTGACATTCTTCTTTTAAAAAATAATAATAAAACATCTGACCACGACACAATTATTTGAACCCGCTGTTCAGCAGTTTAGAGCTTGGATCTAAAGAATATTCAGAAATTGCCTGCCAGTTGCAATACATTCCACCAAATCATCTCGCAGCAATAGCACTAAAGAAAGACATGCTTATTTGGTATAATATCAACAAAACGTATTAGCATAAAGAAGCGTCACCAGTGATTTACATTATTTCTGCGAGAGGGAGTTCAACTATGAACCAGCACAAAATGTCAATATTGGCTGGGTCAGACGGGACCTTCGGAATGACAAAATCCATTATCATGTTAAACTTTAAATTTTTAAGAAGTACTGGTTCAGCGTTAAAAGGCCCAGTCTGTCCCAATCAGGCTGTCTCTGCAGAAACAATTTAATTAATATGTAGTTCACATTATTACGATTGGATGAAGTCAAACATAGCTGACGTCAAAAGTTATCAAGCACCACCGTGCTGTCCATTGCTAAGAAAATTAGTTACAATCTTATATATAATGTAACATATCATGGGTGCTTCGTCGTCATCTAAAGATTCTCCAATAAATACGCATTTTATAAGCAATAACAGTCAGTGTAACCTAATAGCCAGCGTGTAAAGTTACACCAGCAACTACACCGTCACAAAGAGGTGTAGTAGCTGCTCTCCATGTCAATGTTACCAGCCGTACTGACTAGTTAACATATAAGAGCGCATCTCAGATTAAGCCTCTTTCTTCAAATGTTTTACCAGTTTGGGTTTGAATCTCTTGATTAGAATAAAAGACATTTGATCCAATACCATCTGCGCAAGTGATCCCAAGATGTAGGCTACATGTGCCCGGCCGCCTGAAGTCCCCGTGTGCCTATCTGGTCATGACACATAACTAACCCGCAGTGACAGCAGTCCATGCCACCCCGATATCTGACAGGTGACAGCGCGGCCGTAAAACGCTCGGTGATGCCCTCTTTGTGTACTCCGACCGCGCTGGAGTGTCCGCACTACAAGGATGGAGAGCTCGTCGTGCGGAGAAACGGAGCTGTCTACCTTGTGTCGTGTACCCAGCCCACTAAATAAAAAGCCATCCCCATTACCTGAAACGGGTTACTAAAGTCCGGCTCCGCGAACGGGTTGCTGTCGTAATCTGACATCCTTCGGCTCTATTTTCCTCCGTCCCTTTGATGCTTTTCCAGTATTTCCCGCTTTTATTTATTTATTTTTTTTTTATTTTTTTTTTCTTAATAAAGGATATCCCCCCCCCTCGCTCAGCGTTACAGTAACGCAGCTCACTTAGGGCTTTCTTCAGCAGCAAAATGGCAGGAACGGAAGTGATGTCCGAGATCAATCTGACACTCCACTGCACCCCGACGTCACCCTCACTTAACGCCACTATCTGAAGTTTAACTTCTAGCTCTCTACGTATTTGCATTCGTCTTTTTTTTTTTTTTTTTTATTGCTGCAAGGCTGTAGCGGTTAAAACAGGCGAAACGAATAGTGATCTGCTGAAAGACAATACTGCTGGTTTATTTATTCGATTCCACAAGTATAATAATAGTATAGGTTGTCTTCACTGCCCAAAGTAAATAAATGATGCCAGTAGACACTAGACATTAAGTGTGAAGTCGTACTGAAGGTATATATACTTCATTAACTACAAAACATCAACTGCGGTAGCAGACCAGCATCTATAAATAACTAATTACAAATGACACTTTTCAGTACTCAACTATTCGTTCAGAAAATATGCCAGTACTACTCACGTTGCAGTAGTACTGAAAGTCCGTCCGTCCATCTTATAACTGCTAATCACATTTTACGGAGTCAATTTTCCTTTATTGCTAATCCAAGCCAGTGTCGCAGTGAACTTGGAGCTCATGCCAGGGAACAAAAGACAGGGGACATACTAGACAGGGTGCCACTCAATCACAAATAATTCTGGACTAAGCAAGGGGACTACAGAGCACTCTCACACACAAAGCCTGAAATAGGAACTGAACCCACAACTCCTGTCAAAGTGCTACCAGCCAAATCACTGTGCCAGCTGCAAAGCGATTCAATTTATTTACCCCTTACAAGCACAATTTCTCCTAATAACAATAGCCTCTAACCTAGCAATTAATGATAAATAGAAAATACAGTTGTGAAAAAAATAAGTGGTAGCTATGGCAACACTTCCAAAGATGGGATAGTTAGCAATTTCCTGTCTAATTCTATACAAAGCCTTTAGGAAAGTGATGTTTTTCATCTTGTTTGCTTTATTTTGTTTTAGATCACTGATCTAACACTTTCTGTGAAATTCTTGCTATTTGAAGAATCCTCTGAGGAATTACTTACAGGCGTGATTCCTCAATTTAAGCTAGTACAGGTGTGGCCAAAAGTTTGCATAATATACACTTAGACTAAAGACTTTCAAATTGAATATTTCACAACTCTGCACATTTCGTGTTGCCATACATTTCCCTCTGTATAGTCAGTTAGGTTATCTACTTTATTTCTATATATGAGATAACATCAAAATGATTCCTAAGAGACAGACATCTTTCAGTCTTCATTTATTATATCAGATTTTATTTGGGTCAACAGTTTGCATCCACTTTCCTAGTATTTGGTGGCATTGCCTTTTTATTGCTTAACTTAAATTAAATGCTTAGGGTATACCTAAGTAAAAGCTTCTCACAATACATTGCCAGAATTTTTGCCCATTTCCCCATGACAGAATTGCTGTAAGACAGCTATACCTTTGTGGACATCCTTATTTGGACATGCCTTTTCTTTATCCTAGTGGAATGTAAACTTTTGGACTTAATATTGCAGTGAAGGGGCATTCAGTAGTAATTGTAGCTCAATTCCACTCAGGTTGACGTAGAAACCACGTAGGTACTCTACGAAGCAAATCCCATAAACCCCTTGATTATGGCTCTCTCTGTTCCAACCCCATAGCACAGCAGACAGCAGAGAATGGACGGCGGCTTAACTGGACAACAAAGAGCTTGATTGTGGTTGAAACTGGTTACACTTAACAGATGCTGGGTCAGCACGGCGAGGTCGATCTGCATAGACGGCTTCAGAGTTCCATGCTGCCTGCAGACCACTGGCCCTTGGCCAAGATACAGTGACGGAGAAAGTGTCAAACCCTACTAACACTGCTTTGCTCAGTCAGCTTTAACAGAATGGGGACGACTGGTCAACATGTTTAACGTGAACAGATTAATTAGAATGGACAATGGTTGTCATAATTCATCCAGTATAAAAACGTTACATATATAACAATACTGACTCCTTTTATTTCCAATGAGCTATCGTTTACTTACATACAATTCATAAACACGTAGAACGTTACGTTTATTACTTCTACCCTGCTAAAAACATTTTCAGCAAAAAAATAAACCAATTACTCTGCGAAACAATGTCAGTTAAGTTGTTTTATAAGCATTTGTGTCATTTACCGACACATTTCATCTACATGGAAACGTTTGAATCATGTTTATTGACAAATGTATCATTTTAACAAATTATTTTATTTTTTAACACATTATATTATATATTAATTATGTCATTGACGAACTTGCCAGTTGAGGCAACAAGTAAAAAAAATTGAAACATAAATGAATAACAGTTGGCCGTATATGGAACTAATAATAATAGTCTAGAAGCATCTCTCTCTTTCTTTCTCAGCAATTTCAGCAACGGGTGGGTGTCAGCCAAGCACTGCAGGCTAGGCCACACAGAACTAAGTACTGCTGACACACTTTCCCATGGATGATGCAAAAATGCGACATCCTTTGTGTAAACTAGATTTGGAACTGTCAAATTTACTTGTAGAAGCCGGCATTCTAATGACCAAATTTGTCCTGGGAAAACAAAGGTACTCTTGGTGTCCTGCAAGCTACTACGTTCCTTCGTGATACAAATATACATTCAGTGACTGGTGGAAGAATTTCTTTGGAGAATACCTTCTTCATGATGTGAAACAATTCAGGATCTGAATGGAAGGGAAAACCCCAGCAATAATGCTGCATTCAGGTAAAACTGGCATTACTCCAATGACACATCTGACAATCACTTGCATGCATCAACATATTTGTTTCCCAGGAAGGTAACTTGGTAACGTTGAAGTACTCTGTTAAAACTAAAACAGAAAATAACTTTGCATTTGTTCAGTTAAATTGCGGAGTGGCGGTGCTTCCGTGTTAAAATATATATATATATAGTAGGACATGCGACTTTTAATGCACAGCACCCAGCTGACAATTAAACAAACGTTCTCCTAACCATTTTTAAATACATGGACGGATTTTTAAGGCGCACTATCGTTAAGGAATGAAAGCTCGCGCTGGGACATTCCGTTGATCCTCGTCGATTCATTCCGCTTACTGGAGCACCACCACTAGGTAATCATAAATCCAGCTCGCCTCGGATTCTCATTGGTCAGCAACTCGGGTTACCATAGCAACCTCGGGGCCGGGCGCCTCTGGCGCGCTGTCACGTGACTCGGATACTTCCGGTACCGCGTGGAGAAGTGGGCAAAGTTACGCCAAACTTCGTTTCGTGTCGCGTTACGTGGCCGTTATATCCTAAAGACTCGCTTTCTCGTTAAATTAAGTTTGTCATTAAACGCGGTACACCCGAGGGAAGCCAAATGCTGAGCATGTCGGCGAATAACTCGTATAATGACCAAGGAGGAGCGGATCCGGCCGTTGAGGCTGGTCAGGAGACAACTGCGAGCTCTTCATCCACACGGCTGGGGTCCGGCCTCTTCAGCAGTGATTTCACAAAGTAAGGCGGCCTCAGCTTAGTGAAAAAAGCCTCTGGTGAATGAAAACAGAGCTGCTGAGTGTGACCTGCAATGTTAGCTAAGGGTGACGCCGTGTTCCAGGTGAGGCGTACGTGTACACGTCATCGGCCACGAGATCAGGCTCTCGTTTGTGTAAAGGCGCTATAATCTCAACGCTCTGAATACACTGCCACTCTTAAATCAGTGGAAAGGGGCATACAAAAAGTAGCTTCTCCACATTTTTATCTTCGCTGGCCGTTGACCAAGATGTATTGAGAAATAGTCGCATGGTCTGGTCTTCAGACCGTGCGACGTAAGTCTGGGAGGATGCAGTGAAAATGGGCAAAGTCTGGGCATCGCCAGTTGAGGTGCGAAGACCGACGTAAAGACCGACGTAAAGACTCACGTGCCACTAGATGTCAGTGGATCACCGCATCACAGTGAACGGGGCTGTTGTGTGCAGAAGCATAATCCTCCAAAACAGCAGTGTAATGCTTAATAATGTTTAGTATTCAGATTTCAGAAATTTGTGGGTAAAAAATGGAAGCTAATGAGTGTGCAGCTGGTGGTTAACTGGTGGACCTCCATGTTGGGGCATACACGGTTTAGAAATTTGTGGTAGCTGGATAGTAAAGAATCAGGGTTTTAGGAATACGATATTCAAATACGGAAACGTTTGTAGGCAGTCAGCGTGTGAAATTTAGGTGTGACTTTAACGAACTATCATCATTAGAGAATATGAGACTGTCCATCCATTCGTCCTCTAAAAGCTCGTTCACTGTCACGACGAGGCCAGAAGCCTATCCCAGGCTGCACGGGGCACAAGGAGTAACAGAAATATGTTGTTAATAATTATTTGAAGTTTCATGTATATGGCTCATTTGGCTAAAGTTGATTTCAAAGATATGAAGATTTAATCTGCTGTCTGCATTTACAAATATACTCGTGTCCAAAGGTAGCTGAAGTCAGGTGCCTGAAGCTGCAGGCAGACATTACATTTTTTTTCTGGTGTATTGATTTGTGGAAAATTTGTGGTGGTGAGAGGTTTTTTCAAATTTTGGGTGACTTAGACTAGTGTAGAGGCCTTAAGTAATGATTTACCATTCAACCATTTAACTTTAGTTTTTAAAGTTACTGGTTCGTGTTTTTATAATATACAGTTTATATTTTATTCATTTATTTTTTTTAAGAAATTGCATGTGTTTTACAGAACTGGACCTGGAGTTGATTCTGTAGTAACAACTGATGTCTGGATCTTCTTTTGAGGCCTAGTTCGGGGGTCTGGGAGCTTTCATGCGGATCTGGGTTGCTGTTCCGCTTGGCACAATGAGAGGCCCTTCTGTTCACCTCTAAGGCTGAAGTTGTTATTCCAGCCGTGGGGCTTTTTCCAGCCCTTTTTATGCTGTTTATGCCCATAATCCTCTTCTGACGATTGAGACTGTTGTATACGGTCATATGACAGGGACACATGGAAGTCTCTGCTCACACAGTTCAAGCCTGTACAGTCTTGACGGTGATCTGAGCTGTAATTTGGTAAGTATCGACCCTGATCTTTAAGGATTTAGGCCCATTCCCACACGTGGAAGCTATACTTTGGAAAAGTCTGCATTGCCTATTTGTTAATAGGGCAGATTTTGTCACCTTTGCGATTCAGCAACTTTGGTATTCCACTGGGTGCAGTTTATGGTGGCATGGTGGCACAGTGCTTAGTGCTGTTGCCTCACACCTCCACGTTTAGGGGTTTGAATCCTGCCTTTTCTCTGTTTCTGGGATAGGGTTAAGGCCCCTTTGTATACCTGGTCAGGAAAGTGGTTAGAAGATGAATAGATACATATGTTTGACTCATATTGTAGATTCTTTTTGGTTGCTTGTGCCGAGAGTGAATTGGACATCCATCTCACTGGTTTTCTGTGGTTTTTTTTTTTTTATATCTGCTTACGCTGTCATTTTTTTTATTGGCTTGACAAACACTAGAGGGCAGTGTTCAACAATGCTTTAAGCTTGCAACTGTACTTCAGAAGCTTTTTGTGTGACAAGGAGCATTCTGTTTTTTTCTTTTATGTTATGTTTTATTCATATGCATGCTTCACTCTGTCATGGTTTGAGGAAAAAAACATCATGCCAAACAGGCTTTTATTTGTGTTTAAGACTGAGTCCCTTAAGAATCCTCAAGTCTGCCCTAAAGTAAATTCGTGGAGGTCAGTAATGTTTAGCAGTTGCCTGTGGAGTACTCATAGCTTCATATGTGCTTGTGTACAAAGATCATAAAGATTTTAGACAGTTTTGTCAGAATTGGAAAAAATGGTCCCAACAGAAGTGTATATGAAATAATAGTATGTACAAAAATCATTTATAACTCTGCTGCATTAGGAACACAAATTTTGTGTTGGTGTCAACATTCTTCTGGGCGCGTTTCCCAGTGTTTGACTTTCATTTCAGGCCCAAGAGTAATACGCTTTTTACAAGAGCGTACCCCTTTCCCCCCCCCCCTATTTTAAGTGTGATGGAAGTAGACTGTGTTTAAGATGCCTCTTTTCTGGAACTGCCTGGCCTGTTTGCTTACCTGAGTGGCATTTTATTTGTCTTTAAATACAGCCTATTAAGCTGCATGGTGCTCTGTGTGAACTGCTCTGCTGTCAAGAGTAACTGATTAACCGTTCATTTATGGTCATCCTCAGACTAACCACTTCAGGTTAGATTATAAACTCCTTAGAAGTGGCAGGATCTAAGGTGTCCTCACCCTACTTCACCCGGCACCTGATTCAGTACCAGCCAGGTGATCACACCATTTAAATAAGGTGAATTGTTTAACCGTCACCCTAGGTGACAGCTGATGCAAGCATGGGATGTAACCGTGATCAGAACAACATGCAAGGCACAGGTGGAGGTCTGCCGGGACAGGGGAGGGCCTCGTCTTGGTGACAGCTGTCGGGAACCTTTTGTCAGGCCTTCAGTGTGAGCGTTGGCAGTTTGACAGGCGTGCGGCCTAGGGGGACAGCTTTCCGGAGGGGGCCACAGACCGGGCGCCCTCTCGCGAGGCCAAAACGGAGGCTGTACCAGCTTTTGCGTGAGAATTTAAATGTTGCGTCCGTTCCCCGGCAATGCCGTATGATTCGTATCTATGTAAACGGGTACGTCCCACTTGCCCAGCAGTGTCAAATGGCACTTTTCTGATGTGTCATCTCCTGTGGCGAGGTCGTTCTCTTCTCCTACACCGTCAGCAGATCCCTACATTTTTCACGCGTCTTGTCATTTTCCCATTTGACATATTGCGAGCTCTTAAGGGGAGTGTAAAGTTCACGCCAGCCGCCATTTAAGCAGTATTATCAGACGTGGTGAGCAGCGCAGGCCTCACGGGACGGAACTGGTTGTCCTGGGCCGATGACGGGTGTGATGGTTCTCGCTTCAGACCTGCCCCCCCCTGCCCTTTTCAGGCTGGGACTATGTCAGCCTGATAAAAGAGCCTCAGTGTTTGCAGAGGGACATGATAAGGCCTGTGTAGGGGGGGTTGTTTATTTAAATTTCTGTCTCCACATTCCTTTTTTGTGGGAGGCTGTCCACACGACTCAGGCTGTGCCACCCCCTGCACCGGTGCACGGGGGGAGGGCGGGGGCTGAAGGGGGGGGGGGGGGGGGGAGAAAGAAGAGGAAGCGATTTTTGCGCTGTTTTTTTTTTTTTTTTTTTTTCCTCCTTTTCTTTCCTCCTTTTCAAACTGACTACTGTGGATAAGC
>JAACJT020000095.1:7718398-7736840 GCA_009936485.2 Gymnarchus niloticus | reverse complement strand
GGGCCATACAGTAGACAGAGCCTGTGTTCCAGTACAGTGGAGGGGCCAAGGCTGGGCGTTATAGTAAAGAGGAGGGGCCAAGGCTGGGCGGTATAGGAGTGGGGAGGGGCGAAGGCTGGGCGGTAAAAGAATGGGGAGGGGCGGGGGCTGGGTGGGAGGCAGTGTCTGTGGGAGACCTGCGGTATAGTGCGGTGTGTGTCCAAGGAGCAGGATGGACGCCGGCTTCTCCTCACTGCACGGGGATGCCATGGGGGTCGTCCGGACGGTTCTGGGGACGGCCGACAACCTGCAGTTCTGCATCAATCCGGAGCCCACCATGGAGGAGCGGTCGCTGACCAGCTGTGATGGCAGCCTGGATGGGATGGCCACCGTGGGGTACTCTGTGTGTGGGTGGGCGGGCGCGTACTTTTGACGCCCACGGGACGTAACAGGATATATGGGTGCTGTCTTCCCGCCTTCCCACCTGTTTATGCACTTTAAGTCTTTAAACTGCACCGTTCTGGGCAGTTTGAGTTCAAATAACTGAAAGAAGGATTAACTGTCAATAATTTTTCAGTAGTAGAGGATGTAATGTGGCTGAATCAGGCATGGCTTTTTTAACAGCCTCTTTAGGTTGGAATAATTGTCATATAGTAAGATGGCGGCAAAATATGTCAGACGTGCAGTGGAATACTGTTCAGGACATGGTAAAGGTTTATTTCAGCAATCTGAGGTTGGCCTTTATGCATTAGTGACAAGACGAGCTTGTGGTAACCAGAGGTGTCTAATAATAGCATGTAAGAACGGCTATGGAGGGTCGTATTTGTTGTGATGTACAGATGTCTTCGTCAAGATAATCTACGGCCAGCGTGTTACCTGGCAATTGGACTCCTGCGCTTCACTGAGGCTGATTGCGCGGCGAAGGGTGTGGGTGCAAGCCTGCCTCTGGATGCCGCCCCCAAGCGGCTCTAGGCTTCCAGCGCAGGCCGTAGCTGTTTGTGCTCTTCCACCTGTTGATGCCGTGCTGACAGAATTCCGTCAACTACGATCTAATGTTAACGGGCACTTTGGGTTTTAATGACATCTCTGTCCCGTGTCCTCCCACCAAAAGGAACGACGACCTTAAGGAGATGCTGGAGAGTAGCAAGGAGTCCCTGAAGCTGGAGGCCATGAAGCGGATCATCGAGGTGAGCAGCGGCATCGATGGGCGCACGAGGACGGTGGTCTGTCGGCGTGCTCTAATTGGCCGGCGTTGTCATTTCAGCTGATCGCCAAGGGGAAGAACACTTCGGAGCTCTTCGCGGCCGTCGTGAAGAACGTGGCGAGCAAAAACATCGAGGTATGGCCACATTGTCTGAAAAGTTCTTAAATAGAAGTGGAACCTTTGTGCTGGCCTGACTCATTGGGCTCTACTGTTCCTGCAAATTCACATGGGACCAGATGAATCAGAACGGCTATTTTATTTAAAGTCATCCTTGTGAGGAAATTTTATATCCCGTTTTGCTCTCCATATACAGGCGGGAGCAGCTTTTGGCATCGGAGTGCGGGCTTGGCTTCCATCTAGTAGTCCTGGAGCGACTAGGTTAAGGGCCTTGCTGGAGGCCCTGGTGGTGACATGGGCATTCAAACCGCCCCCGTTCTGGAGGCGATTCGTCACCCAGAGAGCTGCATACCGCCCCATAAATAATATTAAAATAAAAGCTATAAAACTATGCAAAAAGGTAGCATATAACAGTCAATCTTTAATAATACTGCATAAAAGCTGGATGTAAAACGTTAGTTATGTCCATTTTTGCCTCCCCGTCATTCACTGACGTGTTTGAGTTTGAAAGCGAAGTGATTCGACATACGGGCTCGACCGTCTGTCATTCAAAAACGCAGGTGCACTTCTGTTCTTGCTGCCTGCCAGGACTCTGTAGGTCCTTGTTTTGTTAAGTTTATTTCAAAAACGATCCGTTCCTGAACTCGCGGTTAAAAGGCGAGCCCTCGGGTGGTGTGACGGAGCACCGGACCGGGAGCCGCCGGCGTGCAGGAGAAGCCCGATGGATGCCAGCCGCAATGAGTCACGAAGACCGGCCCGTGAATATCGATTAATAAATCAAACCTCCGGCAATGGGAGGGCTACCCGTGTTCGAGGGGTCTAATGCAGTTCTGTTTCGATTAGCCGCCAGGCAGGGTGCCGCGTCGCCTAGCCGGGTAATTGGCCGCGTAGGGCCCGTGGTCATGTCCCACGCACCCCTGCTGCTCCCGGCCTCCCCCGCGTACCCGCCGCTCCAGCTGGCCCTAAGGTGCACTCGCCCAGTCCTCAGAGACCCCTCCCCTCCCCTACTGCCTGACATCGATCGCGTCTAATCAGAAGCGACGCAGGAACAAATCGAGTGTTTTGCTGCCTTCTGTGATTTAATATCAGGATGCTGTGTTCCTAAACTAGTGCAAAAACGGTTTTGGAACAGCAACCTTGAAATGGTTTTTTTTTTTTTTTTTTTTTTTTTTTTTTTTTTTTTCCCCCTCTCCTTTCTCCTCCCTCCTCACCTGTCCTCAGTCCTTTCAAAGAGAAAATATCACAGAATCTATCAAGTGGTTTATTTGGTTAGATTGCCGCGTTATGACTGTTGCCGCGTTTCCGTGGTAGCAAGGTGGTGGGCGAGCTCCTCTGGGTCCCACTTCCTGTGGTTGCAGACTTGGAAGGTCAGCTTTATACTTTCTGATTTAATTGTCACTCACCCTGGCTTCCTTTAAAGGCCAGAGTTGTGTTTTAAGTGCACAATAAGTTTACTGACCGAGTTGCAGGCTTCCCCACACAGGTCCTGCTTCACAGTGCCGTTTCCCGTCTGTACATATTACGGTTGTTTGCTTTCACAAGAAGAGAAAAGAGACCAGAAAACTTTCCGAACGTCCTCACAATTTGAGCAATGGGCATAATTGGACATAGTGTTGTAAAAGCTGTGGCCTGTTATTTTGCTGTGTGTAAGAGATGCAGTATGGACATCCTTTACCTTTACAAAATAACTGTTTATTCTCAAAGTGGATGTCATGTTGGTGAGTCATCTATGGTAGCAGATATACGATGTTGCCTTTGGATTAGGGCTTAAGTGAACAGTTATTGGCTGATCTCTCCATATTAGATAATGCTAGTAGCATAGCTGGGCTGTAATTATCTTTAAAAAAAAATGGTGATTTATGTATAGTTGTGCAGCATCATTGTCAGTGTAGGGGTGTCATAATTACCTTCTGTGTCAGATTGTTTTGTCGCCTTGGAGACTGGCAGTTTGGTAACCATGGTGTAGTTTTCATTTGCTTGACCGATATCCCACGGCGAGGTTCGTCAAATGAAAACGGCGCGTAATGATCAGTTGGCACAGGTCAGATGAACGTTTAAACAGTGACGTTACAGAAGCTGCTGACAGAATGGGCAGATTGCCAATTTGTCAGCTGACTCACGGCATAAAGGAATGTACTTCAGAAGGCATAGTGAGAAAGGTGGAAAAATCCATGTTATAAATGTTAACAGAAAATGAAATGCTATAGTCTTTTTAATTGTTGATTTTCAGCTAAAATTCTTTTTTCCTACACTGCAAATACATACTGCTTTTAGTAATTAACCTCCTAATTAACCTCTTATCGGGCTCCTCATGCAGTAAATTGTGGCGAATTAGATGGTCATTTCCCTGTTAATTCAGGGAATCTCATTCAATTGTTTCTGGATGGATAACATTCACTAAAAAGAAAAATTAAACAAGGCCGTGTGGAAATGGTTTATTGAAATGATGTCAGAAACGCTCTTCCTATCAAGCAAGATTCCAACGTCTCGTACAAGAGCTCAGCATGATTGTATTTAAAGATGGTGGTTACACCAATGTGTCTATAGGTCAAGGGGGCCCTGCGGTATAGGCCATAAGGCTGGGGTACACCCTGGATGGAGTGCCAGTCTATCACAGGGTGCAAGGCTGGGTACACCCTTGATGTGATGCTAGTCCATCACAAGACACATGCGCATGCAATCATACACTTCAGGCAATTTAGAGGTCTACACAATTCGCCATGTCTCTGGAACTCACAAAGCAGGGGGACAGCATGCAAACTCCCCACACAAAGGTGAGATTTGAACCCCGAGCCGTGGTAGCACGAGGCACTAATGCTAACCACTGAGCCACCGTGGGCCCGATATCAAAAGTAATTATATCTTGCTCTTAAGATTTTCAGAATAAGCCGTGTAACCGCTGTAGAGGACGGTTTGAAAATGTAATTCATTATCTCAGGGAGCCAAGTCCCTCTGTTGGCAAACGCGGCGTGTTGAGTGTGCGGAATGTGCTGGAATCCGGCATCTCAGGAAACGCCTTTGTTTTCCCGTGTTTATAGCAAGTGCCGTGAATGGATTTTTTTCTCTTCTTTACTGGAAACAGAGTCACGGGAATTGTAATGCTTCATCAAGCTTACCGTTTCCTTGTGCAAACGCTGGTGCATATGGGTTTAAGCTCGAGGGGTCATATGAGCAGGGTCACTTGAACACAGGTGTTGCTTTGCTTCCCTGGAGTTGTTGTGTGAGCCTCGATGCCTTCTGGGTTCCCTGGACTCTTCGCTCCGAGTCAGGGGGATTATGGGTGATCACGTGATTCGAGAGGCTCACCTGTAGCTGTGCATAAGCAGACTGGCTTCTCGTCTCGGAGAGGAGCCCTGACGGTGTTGTTCGTGCTGTTTCTGGGGGAGGCTCTGGGTATCACTGCACCCCTACCTGAATAGGCAGTTATTGAAAACGGATCAGGGAGATTGACATTTTTGGTTTTTTTTTTTTTTTGTGTGTTTTTTTTTCCTCTTAGATGGTACTGGCAGAAGTACAGATGAAATAAGCAATTGAAAACATTCTAGGGCTTACTGCTTAAAGCTGTTTTTTTTCCTCCTAAAATGTTTTTTAAAAAAATGCCCTAAATTTTTGTATGTTATATCCTTACTGTTATTGTTTGCTATACGCTCTGGTCTGCTTAGGTGCTCCTGATTGTTAATGATGATATATTGAGCACACACAGTGTCAGGGGGTTCACTTACTGTATGACTAAACATCAGACTGGCTTGAGTGATTTTGAACACGGCGTGATTGTCGGTGCCAGCATCCTAGAAACAGCCTCCTATCTGCGATTTACTTACTGCAACATCTGGAGCTTATGCAGAGTGGTGCAATAAAAACCTCCAGTCCCTGGTATTTCTGTGGGTGAAAACACATAGTTAATTCTGCCCTGACCTCTCTCATTTCCAGACTTGCTAACGTTAACAGGAGGGTGAGAAATGCTAACGTAGCAGGCTCAGTGAAACAGTGCTACGCTGAAAGGTTTCACCGTTTATCTACCCCTGAAAGAGGTCTGCAAGTTAAAGGAGTCCTGCCTGCTACTAACTAGATGGCTGTAATTATGGGGGTCTCTGAGTGTAAAATGCACACTACCATTTTTGGGCTAGGATTAAGTCTTTTAATTGCTCTCAAAAGTATGTTCCTAATGGATTTGGCTCCCAGGTTCACAGTCAACAGAGTCAGTGGAGAAATGGAAACTGTCACAGTTTAAGGAGGTTTGGCTTCCCCCTTGAGTCTGGTTCCTCCCAAGGTTTCTTCCTTCTGAGGGAGTTTTTCCTTGCCACTGTCATCTTTGGCTTATACTCTGGGGACCCTGGGCCCAGGACAGTGTAAAGCTCTTTGTGACAGTGCTTCTTGTTAAAGGCACTATATAAATGTAATTGAATTTAATATTTTGAACAGATATTTTCAGGAGAGACAATACTGTGGTTAATTTAGTGGACAATCTACTTAAGTGCTGTTTTAACTGGATGTTTGTTCTTAAAATCAGCAACAATTCCTAATTCGCAAGTGGCTGTTAAGTCATTAGAGTACTCTCATGACAGTAATTCACTCACTGTTTAGAATTCAAATCGAATCCCCGTGCGTGTAAATTAAATTTAGGAGTCGGCGGCAGATTGGCACCGTGTCCGTTTTAAGTGAGTTACGCCGTTCATTTACCCCGTAATCATGCCAACGATGATTGAAACGGCGTCGCAGATCCAGTTCGGGGTCCTTCACCTGTGGAATTCGGCCGAATTACGGCAGGCCCTGATCCCTGACCCGCAATCACAGCTCATCAGTTGGGTCTGTGAAGTATTTGCACAGCCTTGCTTCTGCGTGGAAGGCGAGGCGGGGGAGCAGGAGAGGTAGACAATAGCAGCTAGGCCCGGCCGGCCCCTCTCACTGCACAGACCAAACTGCTTCTGTCAAGCCAGCCCTTTAACCCATAATGGCTTTGTTACCCCGTCCAAGCAAAACAAGGGGGCCCCAGCCGCCTTCGATCGTGTGCGATCGTTCCGCTTCACTCGATATCGGGTGCACCGGCCATTGTTGCCGCGTAAACGCCTGTGGGAGATATGGGAATTCCTGTGGAGCTCTCCTGAAAGCTGACGCCGGGGGGTCGATGCTGATGAAAACAGTTTATTGGCACGTGTGGGATTCATTATATATCTCTAAGTGTAATTTAGAGGAAATCAAAGTACCGCGGTGGAGAGTGAAAATCCTAGACAGATCTCCTCTGGACATGTGCTTTCTTGGGTTTGCTGAGAGTGGTGTGTGTGTGTGTGTGTGTGTGTGTTCAATTGTCTGTATACATATGTGTATTTTATTTTATTTTTTTTTTTGCTGCAGCTGAAGAAGCTGGTCTATGTGTACCTAGTCAGATATGCCGAGGAACAGCAAGACCTCGCCCTGCTGTCCATCTGCACCTTTCAGCGTGCCCTCAAGGTCAGTCTCCACACCCTGCTCCCTTCCCATAATGCAGTGCAGGCAGAGCCATACTTTGCACACAAAAGAGTCATTCTAGCTATAAATTCTGGCCGTACATCATATAAACAGGTGCAAAATCAGAATCGGTTAATAAATCAGAACCTCAAAGCAAAGCTGGGTTGGTTGGGGGGGGGGTGGTGGTGAGTGATGGGCTGGTGTCGTCTTTTTTAATGGTTGCAAACAATATCTTTGTGCATAGGGTGGCTGCAGCTGCCCATGACTTAATTTATAGTGAGTTTTTATTTCCAATAACAATCTGTCCCATTTATCGGAAACTTACGGCTGGTGTGTGAGTCAGTAAAGGTGACGTTACAGCTCGTTGCTTCTTTAGCAGGACACCTAAACAATGTCTTCTCTTCCCTGGGAAAGTGAGAACCTCGTGTGTCTATAATGGCACTGCATCTATTCCCCAGAATGTAATTGTTTTAAAAACTGAATTTAAATTTGGTCTGGCTATGCAAAGCAACCTAACAGTACCGCAAAAGGAAAAACACGTATTTAAAAAGCTATGCGACGTAGGAGATGAAGTGTTTCGGCCGGCTAATGCAGTGTTTCGTGTTCTGGCGAGCCGCTGCCTCTGTCCACCCGAAGGAGGGGTATTTTCATGGTTACTGTGGCGGCGGCATCCGGCGATGTCGATGTTGGAAAAGCTGGCCACATGCTGTTCGAACCCCTGCGCCGAAAACCCATTTCAACCCCTGCCGCTTCTCAATCAGCCTTCAATTTCCCCGGACGTCGAGGCTCTGTGCCGCAGGCTCCTCTCCCCTGGCTGGGCGGGACTCCCAGCGACGGGTGGGCGAACGATGGGCTTAGGGAATCAAAAACAAGTCCGATCGATGTGGCGCGTGCTCTGTTGGGACCCTTCGAGCGTATATTTTTATAATTTACACTTTTTTTTCTTTTTTCCAATTTCCTAAAAGTCAGTCGTGACAAAAACTCTCATCTCTGGGGTACGAGGCAGAGCCCCAGACTTGGCCTCTGCTAATTGTACCCGGAGATGTCAAAATATTTAAGCGGGCTTTGGCCGATGATTCAGTCCATCGTAGAATGTTCCGGGCTGTGCTGCCTCTTCCAGAGCCTCCCAAAAACAATCCATGTCTAGCCGGAGGAACCCCACCAGAGGGCAGGTGATATGCCCCCTATCTTTCAAAGCCACGCTCTTTGGGTACTGTTCAGCAGGGACCCTCCCCTTCCCCCCTTCAATAGGATCCGAACCAGCTGATCCGAGCCAGCGCCCTCAGGGTCCTGTCCAGCATCCGGGTGCCCATCATCGTGCCCATAATGATGCTGGCCATCAAGGAGGCTGCGAGTGACCTGTCTCCGTATGTCAGGAAGACTGCCGCCCATGCCATCCAGAAGCTGTACAGGTACTGCCGCCCTGGGGGCCTACCTTTGACCTGTGTGGCTTTGATGCCCAAGTCTTTGAGAGAAATACACTCGCATTAAAGGTAGTCTTAAAACTGCTGACTGAGTTTTTGTAGAAAAAGTGACATTTTCCTTTCAGAAATGATTGATCTCTCTCTTTTTTATTTTTTAAGTCTTGACCCTGATCAAAAAGACCATCTGATTGAGGTGATTGAAAAATTATTAAAGGACAAGAGCACAGTAAGTATAGTAGAATCTCCCCTATCTTAAATCCCTCTAACTTCCCTTCCCCACAACAACACTTTAGAATGCAGGTTGTCATCATAATTAATTTGTTGTGTGTAAAATAATAATTTAACTTTAGGCTAATCTGATAATGCACTTGGCCTGGTTCATTTTTTTTTTCTTCCTCGTTTATGAAGGGTGTTTGCATTTAAACTGGCTGGCCACATGAGGGAGCCCTAGTCAAGCTTTTCCCCCCAGTAACATTTTTAATGGGCACCATTTACTTATTAACCATTACCAAGCAGAACAGAAACGTGTATTGCTCACATCTAGTACAGCAATGGTTGGCAAATTGTATCTCAAACTGTTACCACAGAAAATGTAAAATAGACCCTTACTCTTGTGTCTTAAATACACCCCTAATGTTGTGGATACCTAGAGAAATGGTGAATGTGATGTGATTGGGGGAGAGAGAGCCCCGAAATAAATACATGTGAATAAATTAATAATTACATGAGAGTAAATTAATACTTTATTAATCCCCGAATTTCCTGTCAGGGATTAATAAAGCATCTGTCTGTCTGTACATCCTCCATCTATTTAAATAAACACTCGTTTACTGTACGTAGTGGATTGTACTGAATTACTATGCTTAGGTACTATCTGTTAGTATTGATGTTGTCTTCTGACTACTGTTAAGGTTCTTGTTTGCCTCTAGATTTAAAAATCCAGCACCCCACAGATCGCAGACCGTTTCCCCAGTCAATACACTGCAGAAACGTGACGCTGAAGTTCTGTGTCATCGTGGGCAGCATCCATCCATGCTAGGTGCTCTCATATTCTCGACTTCAGTTGTTTTGAGGCTTCGGGATCATATTGTCACGTGTGCACAGTGCAATGGAAGCCTCGCTGGTGACCTTCCTGTAGACTACATTGCGGGATAAATGCATGACAGTAAAATAACGGAAGATGACACCACAGTAGATAAATCTTTCGTCATCTACAAGTGCATGAGATCCATTGGCGGTAGAATAAAACGTCACAGCATGAGTTGTAGCAGCATTTGAATAGAATAGCCAGCATCCAGTACTGTTCTTAGCCACTGGGGATACGGGCACGAGCCAGGAAACTGGCTGATGGTGTTCAACTCTGTGTTCTCAAGTTGAAATAATGCCTTCAGGCCTTGCTGAGGGTTTTTGTCGCGGTGAAACACAGATTTGAGTACAGGCGGGATGGAATGCATAGGTTCCACCCAGCCGTCTTTCAACTGCTTATCCTAGTCTTGATTACAGGGGGTCTGTAGCCTATCCTTGGTAACACAAGGCAGCGGTACACCCTTGATGGCATACCAGTCCATCCCATGGTACCAGTTTGCACTCATATGGTTTGGGCTCTTTAGAAATGCAGATTACAATAGCTGCAAGTCTTCGAGGTTTGCCCAGAAGAAGTCCACGCAGCACGAGGGGAACCCATACACACATTGGAGGCAGGATTGAAATCCCCAGGCCTAGACATGTTCCAGTAGTGCTGCGTGGTTATCCACCGTTCCGGTCTGATCCTCTCGTTTACATCTGGAAATGGTTCCAGTCGATCGTTAAGGTTTTCCAAGACTTTGTGGAGATGAAGAAACGTTGGACCATAGATGGTCCAAACCTGGCAGTCTTTAACACTGTACCCTCAGTGTTCACTTTATTCACTTTGATTATGCTTCATAACCATAGACTGCATTTCCGTCAAAGGATTTGTACAGCGTCGTAGCCGACTTCAGAGGAATTCCACAATGTCATAAGACACATCTGCCACATGGCACGTTTTGCAGAAAGTCCCACAAATTGGTTGTCCTTTGTCCTAACATCCTTCTGCCTCAGAATCCAGCTTTGCTAAGCTGAGCTTTATGTCCCTGAGGTGAGATGGGTGCTGGAAACATATTTCTGTCAGGCGCAGCGAGGCACTGTTTGTTTTGGTATTTTTATTTTTTTTTTCCATCTTTTTATAGGCCGCGCTCGATTAACGAGAGTTGACAGTGGAAATCAAGGCTGAGCTGGCAGCATGTAGCTCACGTAATGCATCCCTTTCCTGCATTAATTTTATCCTGGTGACAGTCATTTTCAAGATGGATGCCAGACCCCTAACCCCCTCCCCCAATGCCCTTTATACCTGACACAAAAATACAGATTCTGAATTTTCAATGCCTACTGAATGTTAATGCCAACTGGTTAGTCATTTCTGTGTGAACAAACAAACAAAATCACATTAATTTGTGTGTTCTTTGAACTGAGAAGCAGCTGAATGGAGCGCCTTGTTTTCCCCAGAATTCGTCTGTTTCTGCACAAGGATTTGCTAATGGACAGATACCATAAATTGGGTTTACGGTCACTTGGTGAACAGCTTTGCGCATTTCCCAATTTGGGTATCCATGTCATGAAGGAATATGGAAATTAACGTATGAAAAATGGTGCTCATACCAGATGCATGATATGTTTAGTTAAGGCTTTAACCAAGAGTGATCACCCCCTTCTTTAAAAAATGCGCATTCCTCGGGGGGGTGTGGTGGGGGCAGTAATGGCTCAGAACGTGTCACCTGGGGTCGTCGTTTGGCACCTATTAGGAGGTGCTGTTCTATGTTACATTCGGTTTGTGTGTTTCTCTTACAGGATTGTTTGGCTGAAGAAAAATGCTTTCTATTCTTTGATTTATCTGACGTGTTTATGTAATGTTCCTCTGGTGTGTATTTTTTTTTTTTTTGCGTGTTCAGCCCTAGTGATTTAATTGAAAGTAAAATAGCTGCAATTTGTCGTATTTTTTTTATGGCGTGGTCGTTGTACATTAGCTTTGATGTACCTTTATTATTTTTTCTTTCTCAGCAATATAGGCTACCTGTGTACTGGACATGCAGATGTCAGTGTTTATTTACGTACGTAGGGTACTAGCTAGAATTGAAGTTTTTTTTCCTAATTAGTGGCATTCCTAGGACGTTCCAGATTGAGATCTGAGCCAAAAGTCTGGGTGGGTCACTCACAGGATGTTGATTTCAGTGGTCACTCTGGGCTGGTGGGTCCTGGGTAGTGGGGGTGTTTAGTGTTGGCCAGGAGAAGAAAACACTGAGTTTGTGCAGATGTTTCATTGTGATGGATCTATTATCCCACCATTACAAGATAAATGAGTGATCTCGCCTATTTCCCGTGCCGTCCGGAAAATTGAAATAAGAAGGGGGGAATATCATTGGGGCCGTATGATTAGGGTAGGTGGGACAACCATTAATTCAAAAGCGCGAGGCGTCGCTGGCAGCACGGGCCGAGCCGACGGCCCATTATCAATCAAACCTCAGCAGTCCTCCAGTGATGACCCAGCACTCTCAGGTTTCCGCCACCTTAATTAGAATTCATGGCAAAATAGATGCCAGGAAGCATTCTGTACCCCTCATAATTTTATAGGAAATTTATTGTTATTAGAGGAGCCATTTGCTTAGTGTGATTTTTTCCATTACTGGCTTGTCAACTAGCATAGATAATCTCGAGAAAATATGAACTCCATAGATAGCGTGTCAGTTTTGTAGATGGCACGTGTAGTTTACCTTGGAACGACGCTAATGGCTGAAGTCGGCGCCGGGGAAACGGGGGCCAGACAGATGGGTCTCGCCCATCAGCCGGGCTTCAATAAGAGTAGGAGTGTGTCTGGGGGACATGAGGCAAGTTCGCCTGGTCACATGCTAACGGGACGCGGCCCCGGGGTCCGTCCTTATTTGACTTGGCCTGTATCACTGAATTTCCAAAGGCCGGTTTGTCATTTTGCTTTCTTTTTGTTTGGCACCTTATAAAGTCAAGTTCACATGAAAGACAACATGAACCGCTTCCATCGAAGAATGCTGATTAAAACATGAAAATTTGAATGCTGTCTTTCAGACTAAAAATCTTTTTCTTTTCTGCATTACCTTAATAATAATAATAATAATAATAATAATGCTTTATTACCCGACTGGATTGAAGAAAACAGTACTGTACGTTGAAAAATGATCACTTCATTGGAAGTGACCACCTCCATTTACGAACATGGCTGCATCTGGGTCAGCCGAGCACCGTCTGCCTCGCTCAAGCCTGGCCTGGCGGTCGAACCACAGCCCATAAATGCGAGGCCACGTTCACGCTTGATGGGTGAGCGTGTAAAATCCCCAGAGGCTCACGATGGCAGGGTGGCAGTAATGGAGAGATGGGATTCCGAGCTTCTTCTCTCCGCCGTTTAATGCCGTTTGCATATTAATAAACTGGTGCAAGTCAGGCAGCAGGAAAATAACGGAATGGCAGACTTCAGGAAATCTTTGACACAAACGGAGAGGTTCTTAATGTGCAGTTAAACTAGATTTCACCTCCATTCTTCCTCCTATTGTTGGCCATATGAATGTTAAGTTGGACTTGGGCTGGGACGAAACATCGTTGGGACTGCTCTTTGTTTGTTTTCGCCTCAACGGGGAAGCTAAGTGACAGGTTTGTAGACGTTGGAATCATTAGGGCGATGCTGAATGTAATTACATTTGTTAAGATGCAAAATGCTTTAATTAGCTCAGCTAATTAAAGTGTCCTTTTTTTTTTTGTTTGGGATCTAATAATTGTTTTGTTTTTACTCCACTGCCTAAATTGGCACCAAGGCTGTTTTGTATATGTTTTTATAGTCCACGCTCGTCATTGGTGACGCCCCGGCTGTGCGTCTTAAGTGTTGCATGGCTCGTTGTCAAGTCAGGCATCGCGGTCCAGGCCGTGTCTTCAGATTTCAGCCGCAGCCCTTCCATGAGCTACCACTTGGTTGTTTGTGTACATTTTAATTCACATGGATATGTAATATTTATTGGTACCTGTATGTATATACTCTATGTTGTATTCATGCACAAGTGTGTGTCTGTATAATATTATGTGTGTATTTTATTTATATAATTTATATCTGTATAGTGAGCCCTGTGCGATTTCTAGGATTCAAGTTGTCTCTATAACTTGTACCAGGGATCTTTCTCTTTAGTTATTATGCTGCCTTTGCTTCTCACCTGAGCAGGTGCCATGTTTTGATGTCCACGTCCCGTCCCCCCAGGTGGTGGCAGGCAGTGTGGTGTTGGCCTTTGAAGAGGTCTGCCCGGACCGCATAGACCTGATCCACAAGAACTACCGCAAGCTGTGCCACCTGCTGGTGGACGTGGAGGAGTGGGGCCAGGTGGTCATCATAACCATGCTGACCCGCTACGCCCGCACGCAGTTTCTCAGCCCTTGGAGGGAGGTGGGTGGACAAACACGCCATTAATTAACGGGGGGGGGGTTTCGTTACCTGCACATCCTACATTTTGTCGTTTACTGTGTGTCTTCATACTGTAACTGCATATTGTCAGTTATTCTCGTCTGCTTCTTTTTTTCTGTCTTGGCGTCTGTGTTCAATTATTTTTATGTATAAAAAGGTATGTTTAAATTTTTCCGTTCTTGCTCAAGCATCATTTGTTTCTGTCTTTTTATAAAGCCTCCCAGGAAGTGTCTCAGGTAAGGGGCATAAAAGAAAGAACCAGTCCGTCATATGACCTTGACTTGAACATTTGAATGATGTCATACACACACAATGTATATTCTTATACCAAAGCACACCTTCTCCCCTTGTAGGGTGTTTTGTTCATTTTTAACGGTTCTCCTATATTTTAGCCTCACTGCTGTATACGATTTGGCAGTCAATACTGCGTTCCTCCCTCGTTTCAGGGGTGTTTTCTGCTTCACATACTCAGATTCAGACAACTTCATTAATCCCATGTAGGGCAGTTCCAAAGTACACGCGTACAGTACTCTGCCTTATAGACGAAATGACGTGACTGCAGCCGAATGCACAGGTGACTGTGTGCAGGCCAGATTTTCAGTCTGTGCGGTCAAGTGCGTGCCTTCACACATGCGCTGCACCGCCCACGCACGGATTTTGTCGCATATCGCATGACTCAGGAGAACCAAATGAAATATGAACGCAGTGGTGTCTGTGTGCTTCGCTCCTGAACTTAGCTCTCCGTGCGAAGATGTATGTCCAGGCCGTCACCTGGTTTCCATATATGGTACTGTGGTAGTTCCACTGTAGATACGGGAGGAACTTTTGTTGTACCTTCTGCTGGCTGGATCTTGCTCATGAAGCAGAACAGATCTTTATGAGGTGGTCTGACAGTGCCAGTGAAAATAAGCTAACAGGCTCAGAGGTTCCCCCTAGTGGCGATGGCAGTTATATCTTGACCGGTGGTAAAATTTCCTGCTGAGGAAACGGGCACCTTGCAGACCATCAACCCAAGCTGTAGCCCATGTGATGTTGGTACTGTACGCGCTGCCCTTGAGGATTTGGGTTTGAGGTCGGGCAAACCGCACACCCCAGTTTAGCGATATGAAGCATGCATGGCTTGTCAAGTGTCTTCCAGGCTTTCTGAGGACCCACTGCCTAGGTGAGGGGGGGCCTCCACAAACCGCCTTGGCGCTCGTAAGGTGACACATTTTATGATAAATAGTCGATGCCGAGTGAAAGCTGATTACACAGTGTACTTGAAAATTTGGCGCGCCATCGGAGAGAAGACCGATTGACTCCGAATTTACATATTAATGAGAAGATTTGTTAAGAGGCTGCTTGAGTATAAGGAAATAAAAGGATATTCATAGGCTGCGACATTTATAAATAAAGCTGATGCAGGAAAAATGGAAATTAAACCTTTTCAGTTTAGCGCGAACTCTGTGCGATGTGGTATTTGCAATTTCGTTTTCTGAAATTACTCGACTCTGGGGCAATGATGAGCTAGTTACATTTTGCATACCTTTTGATTCTGCTTTTTTTTTTTTTTTTTTTTTTGTTTTCATGTTCATACAATCAGCAAAACAAATGACCTTTCTTCTCTGCCACTTCTGTTTTTGCCCAGAGGGTAATATGCAGTTGAAGGAACAGGTTGAAACTTTTTACTTCATAAATACTCTTAAATTAGTAGAAGACCTTCTGTTTTTTTTCTGCGGAGATCAGCGCTCTTCGCAGATGACTTATGTAAATGCAAGAAAGCTGTATAAGGCACGTAGCTATGGACTGTCATCCCCCGCAGTTCTCTCCAAAAGCAATGCCCCCATTCCAGCCTCATCCCACCTTGTGGCGGTCCCTCGTGGTCCCCTGCCATGTGAGGGGGGGTTCTCAGGACTAGCCGTGCGATGAGCCAGTCCCCGCTTTGCACCAAGACACCGTTGTAAACCCTGGAAATCGGTGCAAATGGCTGCACCTCGGCGGGTGCCGCAGGCAAAGGTGAAAGAGATCACGTGTAAAACAGAGCAGGAGTGGTGGAGGATTCGCTGTGTCGGTCTAGGCTGCTTTGAAAGCCGGGTGGATCCGGTCACCCCAGATGTAGTCAGACTGAGAACGAGACGCTTCTGTGACTGGAAAGGTGAGAGCTGCAGTGGACAGTGATGAGTCTTGGTCTGGTCACAGTCTCTCTGAAAGAAAAATAGTAATCTGGCAATACACCTATCATAACCATTTTAGGAGAGTTCCCAGTAAACTAGTACTCGGCCTCTGGGCCGTATGCTTTGATTCTGGGAATGATGGAGGCTCTAAGGCCATCCCTATAATCTAGCATTGTAACTCTTGGAGGAGATTCTACAGTGACATAGGTCCAAACTTTAGGACGATGTTTTGAAATCTAATACCAGACTTCTCTGTGTGATCAGCTTAGGACATGCAGTACTAACGATGCTTGGGAATTGGATGAACCTGTTTTCTCCCTTTGTGAGGCCGTAACTTGTAACGTCTTGTGTTTCTGCTGCTGATAAGATTCTAATTTAAGTAATTCAGCTCTGTGAGCCTTTAAGGGAAGACTAATTTCAGAGGGTCATCAGAAAGCTCTCTAGATTTATGGTATATTTAACTTGACAGATGCCAAATGAACAATAGACGTGAATGAATGCGTGTTCTTCATAAATGCTCTTTGTTCGTGAGTAAATTTCTTTTCTGAACGATTCCTGTACTGTGGTAATTTATTAAGATACAATTCAGTGTAACGTAAACCTACATTTGTCAGACTATACGTCTCATTTTATGAGTAATTTTTCAGTTTTACAGAGTACTTAATGGTTCATTATCTAATTACTGTACCGTCTGTCTGTATAACAGAATTATTGAATTACTGTGCAATATAACCACAGGGACTCTTAAATAGAAAGAAGGGGAATAATGGTAATAATGAATAAAGGACTGGAGAATCCTAACTTGGCGTAACCCCACCTAGCTGAAGTTAACGGTATTTTACAAGAGTACTTCTAATAGCTAAAGGGCAAGTATGATTTACAGCAAGTACCATCCATGCAACTTTATGGATAGCAGGTATCTTCAGGCTCCCTGGCTCTTCTGACCACACTGAGGTGGGACTTATTGAATGTGTACTTCTGATAGGCTTGCCTCGTACCGTTAAAACTGGAATCTATGGAGGAAGCGCTAAACTAGCAAGCTAAAACGACACCCGAAACCGAGAAAGATCTGTTGCTGCTAAGGTCCTCCTATATCCTAGTGTCCCACCCGCTTGCTCATGAGTGTGAAACCAGCTGACCCGTTCCGTCATGGTTACTACCTTGAGTTGTAAGGCCTCAGCCTACCCAAGAATATGATGTCAGGAGATTAGCCGGTGGCTGCTGAGCACAGCCCCAGAACCAAAACAGGTGGTGCCTCTCCACTTAGTTTACGGTTTATGGAGGCACTGGCAGCCATTTTGAGTGCCGATGGTCCGCTGTCTTTTTCCACGGCAAGCTAATGCACTTTGAGCGGCCCGATGCCGTCAAATGGTAATTACCGATGCATTCAAGCAGAATCATTAAAGCAGTCTGTAAACAGAAGAATAGAAATGAAACAAGGGGAAAACATTACTGTCAAGGGTTGCTAAAAAGCTTTTTAATGCCAACTTTTAATAGTGCAAGCAGTTTTGTGTGTTTTTAATGTTTTTAATGTGTGTCCCTGATATTTTATGCAGAGTTGTTTTTCTGCATTTTAAGTACAGTCGTTGTTTTGTTTATTCCGTTAGTTGATTAGCACTGTGGCTCTGGGTCGCTCTGTTGGCTCTTCTCCACGTTTGGGGGGTTTGAAGCCCATCCCCTCCCTGCTGTGTAGAAGGAGTTTGCACCTTCTCCCTGGGCTGTGTGGGTTTTTTGTTTTTTTTTTTATCACATACTCTGCTTCTGTTCCTCAAGCTGAGTGCTTGCCATTATGCAAATCAGCGTTTTGAAATTGCCTATCGTTTGAGATTTCGTGGGTGCATGTATATGCCCTTCGATGGACTGGCATCTCACTTAGGATGTTCACCTCCCTCCTGCCTTACGCTGCCAGGCCTCCCCATGAGCCAGGACTGGATTAGCAGTTAGAAGATGCATAGATGGGTGATCGATTGATCTGTAATTGAGTAATTAGCTGAGTGCACAAGACGTAATTGTAGACATGAGGGTTTTTTTTTTCCCTGTTCTGAAATTCACAAATCTAATACACTTCAGAGCTCACAAGTTGTTTGTGTTTTCCAGGATGCCCAGTGTGATGAAAACAGCGAGAAGGCCTTCTACGACTCCGATGAGGAGAAGGGCAAGGCAGACTCCAAGCCCTACGTGATGGATCCAGATCACCGGCTCCTGCTGAGGAACACCAAGCCCTTGCTCCAGAGCAGGAACACTGCCGTGAGTGGGGGAGACATTAGCACAACATGACAGCTCACCAGAAATCGTAGCCCCTCTCCACCATTTTTTATTACAGCCGGTAACATTTGAATGGTTTATTAGCAGTAACTTCAGTAAGGCTACTTTCAAGACGTTACTTTGGCTCATTGTGTATTTTTAGTGCTTTTTTAAGGCATGTTTCTAATTAATGACATTTTTAAGTTATGGTTCTTACATATAAATAAATTCAGTCTTGCCAATATCCCAGCAGTCTCTTGGTTATTAAAGTATGCCCCCCCCCCCCCCCCCCAGGGGGGAGGTATCAATGCCGTTTTTTCTCCCCTTGTTTTTCTCTTTCCTCCCTCCTGGCCCCGGGTTTATTTTTGGGATTATAATTTTTTCAGCC
>JAACJT020000095.1:7699806-7718298 GCA_009936485.2 Gymnarchus niloticus | reverse complement strand
TGGTTTTTATTAACAGCATTTTTTAAGTTTTGGTCTTACAAAATAATAAATTTCCTGTTGCCAAATCCCCAAGCCTCTCTTGGTGTTTAAAGTGAGCCCCCCCCCCCCCCCCCCAGAGGAGAGAGTTATCACTGCAGTTTCTTCTCACTGTGTCTTCGTCTTCCATCCTGCATGGCCCAGATTTAATATCAGGAATTATAAGTTCTGCAGCCTGTTCTGTACTTGCATATAACAGGAATGTGGACCCCCCCCCATGCCCTGCAAAGTTCTTGCAGGAAGAGTAATGCACTTAATGTATTACTGTGCACACCACAGTACCTTTGATTTCCATAACTTAGCGGGGGGGGGGGGTGCAAGGTTGAAAGGCTGAATTTTTATTATTGTTCAATTTTTATTTTTTTTTTTACACTGTTGATAAGAAATGTTAAAAAATGTCAATCCATTACTCTAACATGGTTGGTTGCCCCTGTGTAGCTGTTTCATTCAATGATAATTTTGTAATTTGCTCTTGACATCAGTAACGTAACCAAATGACGTTCTTTTGACTGGTGAACGATCATTAGCTTTGTATTGACTAGTAGTAAATTCTTTGTCCCTGGGTAGTGTGTGTGGTGGATAGAAAGGTCTCAGTGTTGCTACCAAACTCATCTTTCCCTTAAGTGTTTTATTAACCCCTCCCCCAAACATCTTTAGTTGCTAGGTACCATCGTGTGACGTGTGAAGGACGCTAAAGAGCAAAGTTTTGACGAGGTCCCCCCCCCCCCGTGCAGGTCGTGATGGCGGTGGCTCAGCTCTATTGGCACTTGGCCCCGCGGCACGAGGTGAACGTGGTCACCAAGTCGCTGGTGCGACTGCTGCGCAGCCACAGGTGAGCCTGGTCAGCCCCCCGGACCGCTATAACCAGATTAACGACACCACGTTGGATGGTCACTTCTGTACAACGCTCTGTTATTTTTTCTCTGTTAGATCGTTTATCCTTTAAACTTCATAAGGCCCAATTTTAATGTCACGAATCAGTGAGCTGAGTGCGGTCACAGCTTGTTACATTGACGCTGACGACATGCCAGTTAAGTCATCTTGAGCCGAATTTGCTTTCTGGAACTCCTGCTGGCCTTCATACAATCAGTATGCTGCTAAAGGCGTTATGGGATTACACTGTCATGAGATTGAGGGTAGGATTAACTGAAAGACTAGGGTGAGAATCTTCTGTGGAGTTCTGCCTCGTCTTCATCGAGGGAACTGGCGCTGATGACAGAGGTCCCTAACTCTCCTTATTAGTCTCTTCACTTTGTCTGATGGCGGCGTGAGCGGCACGGCACGGCACTGGCCTTGCCGGTGTCTTTTGGTTATTCATTTACAAACAAACCTAGGCACTGAAGTAGAATGGACACACTGTGAATGAAACATCCTGAGCTTTGAATGCTGGGATCCTGACACATTACTGACAGACCATTGCAGGGCACTGCCATTGAGACAGACTGTATGGTACAGTGATGCCTGCCTATGTTTTGTATTTTAATGAACCCGGTTCTTAGATGCCTACAGATCCATGCATTACCACCATCTTGGAAAATGTAGCTGAACGCTGAATCCGATTTATTATTGCTGTTATTGATATTTTTTGGGTTGACGTTCTCCTGATTTGTAGGATTTTTGATCGCAGCCATGTCAAAACGATGTAAGAATTAGCTTTTAGTAAGTATGGAGAGTTCAACTGGTACTTTACAGAGAATCTTAATGCAAGAGATACACACAAGAAATCAATGATGCAGTTTGTGTGTCTTTAAGGGACGTTCACATGCTAACCTTTCATACTCTGTCTTGTCGCCTTCAGAGAAGTGCAGTATATCGTTTTACAGAACGTTGCCACCATGTCAATTCAGAGAAAGGTAAGGCCTGCTTCTGAGAAAATCCGCTAAAAATGAAAATTTTAAGTTAATTCTTATTCTGTGGTAGACATCCATGCCAACTTTGCCCAGGATTCTTATCTTGTCTTAATGATGGATAGTTGAGTTTCTTTGCCCAGTTTCACATTCGCTGCCCTGTGTATTTAACATTTTTTCCCCTCTCCTGATTTACTACCCGTTATCTCCTGCGGTGTCCACTGTACACTTTAGTCTTTGGTGTCACACCAAGAAAACCGACGTGACATTTCTTCTGTCATGTCCAGCGAGACTGAAGCTGAGCCACGGCAAACCAAACTGCATTTGCTATTTCCAAAGTGATGAGAGTCTCAAGTAGAGCACTGACGTGAGGAGACTTATGAAAAATAAATGATGCATGCAGTATTGCTGAAGCCCAAAGAGGAAATTTTATGAACAGCTCTGCACAGTTAGTCTTTCTACGATTTTTTTTTTTTTTTTTTTTTTTTTTTTTTTTGTCGAGCACATAATGCCACTTACCCGGAGAATGAAACGTCAGGGTAGCTCGGCTGGAGCCACCTTGATTCAGATCTTCAGTTCTTGATGTCAGTACTGGTTGGGGCTCCTCAATGTGAAAAAAAGAATGGAAAATGGGTGGCTTTGAAAAGCTGGAAGAACATACAAAAAACTGTGAATAACACGTAATGACAGAACTGCAATATTAAGTTGAATATATTGTAAGGAAATTACCCAGAATACCAAGTGGCAAGCACAGATATTGAGATCAATGAAATGCTGCTGATAGTGCAAAGTACATACATTTTACTCTTCATAGACTGCTAAATGGAACTGGAAATGTTGTTGAAATAAGCAATTTTTAAGGGGAAAGGAGACCTATCTTCTGTTAAGATGCAGGCAATAATTTCCTTTGAATGTGTCTGAAATTGACTTATGAGTAGCAAGGGGAAGTTAATGTCATTTTTGGATGAAATCCCCCATTTAGAGTCACTGAGTGGACAGACAGTGTGAGACTCTATCCTCTCCATGATTGGTTAATTTATTCACTGTCTAACAGAATGATATTTGAAACCAGGCTGAATCCGTATGAATCACCGTTATTAACTCCGTCCTCCTTTCAGAATATGTGCTTTCTCAGGGTGTAAATTGAAGTGCAATAATTTATTCGTTTACTATTCAACAATAGCCATGTAATATTCATTTAGATATATGATCGTCCCTTGCAATGCTAAGCCATTGAAAGATGGATGAAAAAATTCACTCAAAGTGCGGTACCCACCTAGGAACTGCATGTATTCGTTTTAGTATGTCTGGCTTTAATGGCTCGTCTCCATCAGGGCATGTTCGAACCCTTCCTGAAGAGCTTCTTTGTGAGATATACAGATGCTACCCACATCAAAACCCTGAAGGTAATTGCACTGTGCTCTCCCTGCACTAATCTAACTTTTTAATTAATGCAAATTAAGAAGTTTGAAATGAACTTCGGCAAAATCCTCTCACAATGTGGAGTTTGAATGGAAGGTAATCTGTGTAGTCAGCTATGAC
Organism: Gymnarchus niloticus; assembly: GCA_009936485.2. Taxonomy (NCBI): domain Eukaryota; kingdom Metazoa; phylum Chordata; class Actinopteri; order Osteoglossiformes; family Gymnarchidae; genus Gymnarchus; species Gymnarchus niloticus. The sequence continues at coordinate 7,714,873 of JAACJT020000095.1, read as the reverse complement.
AACCCCCCCCCCCCCCCCCAATAGATATCCCATGTCATTATACATGAATAAGAGGTTATTTCTCAGGAGGTGGAACCTCAAAGAGAAGTAAAATAGCGTTATTTCCATATCCATACCGACAAATCCCCCATGCTCTGCCATGTGATAAAACGCCATAGAAGGTTCCGGTTCTGCTGACCGTCATGCTGTCAGTGCAGGTGGTGTCAGATCTCTAACACCAGCTGAATATCGCGACCTGAGGTAGTTTGAAGCACCCTGTGCTGTCTGAGCTCAGTATCGGGGGGAGGGAGATGTTATTTCATTTCTGCCCCCACCTGTGCTCTCTTAGCTGGAGATCCTAACGAACCTGGCCAACGAGGCAAACATCTCCACCATCCTTCGGGAGTTCCAGGTAGGCGCCTTTCCGCTCTCCAATTAGGGGTCAGGCGCAGCTCTCCTTTCTCTTAACTGGCGTCTCCGTCAACACTTTATTACTGTGGCTCGATCCCGTTGGAATCAACACCAGTCCTTTGTGAGTTGCATTATATGATATAAAGATATTGATTCCCCCCCCCCCCGGTCTGCCCGTTCACTTCTCTTTCCTTCTTCAGACATACGTGAAGAGCCAAGACAAGGCCTTTGCCGCTGCAACCATCCAGGCGATTGGACGGTGTGCGACAAACATCACCGAAGTGACTGACGCCTGCCTCAATGGCCTTGTCATCCTGCTGTCCAACAGAGATGGTGAGTGCAGATTTACTGCTAACTGTGACCTGGCAACCTCCTTTTGGTCTGCCTGCCACCTTTTGAGATGCTTGTATATGGGCCCTTAAGCAGCGTTGCCCATCAGCTTAAAACTTGTCCAAGTTTGGGTGTCTAGGCTGCAGTTGATGTTGGCTGCCTGAATTCCATGTGACACACTGCCTAGTCTGCAGGTTATAAAACGGAAATTCCAAAATGGCCAACCACAGCTTGCGTAATCCATCAACATCTGGAATAGGCAGATACCCCACAGTGAGCCTCTTTGGTGCTATTGTTTACCGACTTGTCTGGGGTGGTGCAGTTATGCATGTCAGCGTTCTATTTTTTTATTTATTTATTTATTTTTTTTCCTGTAGGCAATGGTGAGAGGCGTCTTGTAATTGCTTTCTCTAAGGAACCTGCAGAGGGTGCTCTTAGCAGGTCTTCTTTAAACAGCTTTATTGTTCACTTAAACATATTGTAGTGTCAGCATTTATAAATATAAAGTTCAGAGTTACCGTTTCATACTCATAGGCAGTTTTTATTTCTAAGGAATGCTTCCGAATTGTACGTGGATGCATTTCCCCTACTGTTTGCCCTGCCCCCCTCAGAGACCGTGGTGGCAGAGAGTGTGGTGGTGATCAAGAAGCTGCTTCAGACTCAGCCGTCGCAGCACAGTGACATCATCAAGCACATGGCCAAGCTGCTGGACAGCATCACGGTGAGCCAGGCACAGCTGGATGGGACTTCAAGGCTGGTCATTTACAAATGGCTTTAACCACTGTAAATGCTTTGTAATTCTCCTGTACTCTGCCTTGAACTATAAGAACAATATTCACTACGTTTCTGTTTACCTTGCTTGTTATTTTATATGGTAATGCACATGTTAGGTTTTATTATGGGGCACGTGATGATAAAGGAGGGCACTCTCTGTTTTACCATTTGCATTTTCTGTGCTGTTGTTTACTGGGAAGATGCGTCCTGCACTCAAAATGTGGGTGACTGATCATTGCTATGAAGCTGGCATCCCTCTTTCTTTAACCCTGTCTGTCCCAGGTACCTATGGCCAGAGCCAGCATCCTGTGGCTGATTGGCGAGTACTGTGAACGGGTGCCTAAGATTGCACCGGATGTTCTCAGGAAGACGGCCAAGACCTTCACGACCGAGGAGGACATCGTCAAGCTGCAGGTCCTCAACCTGGCTGCTAAGCTCTATCTTACCAACTCCAAACAGGTACAAATAAATAAGTAATCTGCCATAGGGACCTAGAGGCACTGTGGCATGATTTCACCACCTCCCAAAGCAAGTAGGAGCCTAACGAAAGCAGGCTTGTCACTATATGTCTTGGCAAGTCCCTGGGGAGGATCGGCTTTTGTACCTTTCAACCTGCTCCTTCTGAACTCTGCGTTGCCTTACCAAGCTGTGTCAGACTAATGCCGTGATCTATGGGTGTTACTTATTGTCAAACATTCTGATTAAGAGCCAAACCTTTAACACCTTGTGTTGGATGGTTGATAACCTTCACCCTTCTGTTTCAGTGTGTAACTGACTGACAAGATCCCAGCCCGAGCTCGCTGTAGAGGGGGAGCACTGCAAACCAAGTAGCATTATAAATTCAGTTTCCATTTAGCATCTCGTTGACTGCACCCCATTTAGGTAGATGTAAACACAAAACCTTAGCTGTGCTCGTTAGAGGAGCCCACGTTGACCCCTCCTCTGCGTGAGCCTCGCCTGGCCATGTGCCAGCGACTCGTAACTCTTCTATTTTCCTTGGCAAATAAAAGGCGGGGAATTATCCCGGGTCATAAAAGTGGAAGGGGGACGGCGGACAGTCACCACAGAGGGCAAAAGCGTCTCGGCTGTGTCGGGCTGGGGGGGTAACAGCTAAATGCACTACAAATAATTTGCCGTAATACACTCCAGCGATTCGCAGGCTGACTTTAATGGGTCGTAATTCAGGGAGGAAGCAGGCCACCATACCCTACCTCTTCATATGGGAGCCCCTCTGCAGCCAAGCGCCCCCTTTTGACATAAGCCCTTGCTGTGATGTCCTACATATTTTCCTCATTAAGCCTGGAGGGCTACCGTTTTTTTTTTTTTTTTTTTTTAAATGCTGTATATCTGTGTTCATTATCCTCGTGCAGCACCTTCAGCAGCTTTGCCATGTATGATTATTTTTTAATGACGCCTTTCTTTCCAGGCCAGTGCGTTAATAATCTAACACATGCCTGGCTCGGTGCGCTCGCCCACCTTCACTGCCGGGCGAGGACACCCGTCCCATCTCCTCCGATCCGACTGGCTGACCCGGAAACCCACTATACCTCCCCTATGGGAGATGCATGTTTTCCATAGCCATTCGCTTTTATTACTGCCTCCAAATATGTTGATTCAGAGTTGTCGATAATCATGAATTATTTGCTTTTCCTCTGCTCCTCTGACCACCACATCACCCCCTATCTGTACCAGACAAAATTGCTCACGCAGTACATTTTAAACCTGGGGAAGTATGACCAGAACTACGACATACGGGACCGGACAAGATTTGTCAGGCAGCTGATTGTCCCCAACGAAAAGAGTGGAGCTCTGAGCAAGTATGCCAAGAGGATCCTGCTGGCCCCCAAGCCTGCCCCAGTGCTGGAGTCCACATTCAAAGGTATAACAGCCTGTCCTCCATTTGTCTGCCCAGCCAGAGTTCTCTTCAGATAAAGAGCTCCAACGCTCAGTGCAGGAGCTTTGCAATTGGGTACAGTCTTCATACATGAAGTTTATTTACACCATTGTTTTATTCAGTCATACAATGGTCTTGTTTACAAAAGTAACCAATAGTGTTTGTCTTTGCTCACTCCATATGATGCAGTGGTGTAAGCAAACAATAGACGGCAGGTCATAATAGTTATATTTGGTGGCAAATGACTTCTGTCTCTTTGAATTTACTGATCTATACTTCTGCTATAAACATGAATATGAACTTTATTATTTATTATCATTCATTCTTGTATTCTTTGCCCTCTCCTGTTATTCGGTGTGAAATTTGCATTGTGTACAAACCATTTTAGTTCCCCATTCATCAAGATTTTCCATTCTGTCTACATTTCTTTATCAGTCTGGGTTCTCTTTGTGTCTTTGGCTTGCCGTTCCTCTTCACTTCCAAGTGTGCTTCTACTTGGACGTGCCACAGAAAAGGGACTGTGATTAGGTAGTGTACTGGCTGCTCGCTGCTTTGAATAACTGGAGCGGATTTAAAAGGTGCAACTGTCAGGGAAAGAAGGTCACCAGGTCACGAGCTCTGGCTTGCTTTCTAAAAATATTATGATGACAACATCAATCCCCACCTTGGCAGTGTTTTGGGGGGGGGCTCTGCCTTGAGCTATGAAATGTTTCCACTCTCAAATATGTGAGGGGCTTCCGTTCCAAGAAGATGACAGAGGAGGAGGAGCAACATTAGAATTCTAAATGTGTATGGCAGGACATGTATGATGCTTGTTTAACTTCGCTGTCATTCTTAATTTTCACAGTAAAGTCATTTTTAGAGACACTACATTTTAGCAAACACCTCAAAACACACTGACTGATTACCTTTTTTATTGACTATTATGGGGGAGATTATTGTAATCTATGGGCTTAAATCAGTTTTCTGACCCATTAAAAGCCTCCTTAGTTTGTATTTATACTGTGACATTTGAGCTAATTTAGTGCCAATTACCAGCAGCTCTGATTAAGACTGGGCTGTGTGACATTGGGTCTGTTATTTATTACACCGTTCCACTGCTGTTCCCCCTAATAGATAGGGATCGCTTCCAGCTAGGCACTTTGTCTCACACCCTCAACACCAAAGCCAGCGGATACCTGGAGCTGTCCGACTGGCCCGCAGTAGCCCCGGACCAGTCCGTGAGGAACGTGGAGGTCTTCGAACCGGTACGACTGCCGCGCTAGTTAGCATTTCGGATCGGTGCTCAGAATACCAGTTGTCAATGTGAGGCTTAAATCTGCTTGAGTGTCCAAGTTTTAGGGTATCAGCAGAGGATCCACTGAAGTCCTTATTAATATCTGTCAACTCAGCCAACTATCATCACATGTCAGTTTAGACATGAAGCTAATAAAGTGTGTGGCTAGTTGTCCGAGGTGGGAGGTGGCGTGCTTTATTTATGGTGGATCGTTTTGTGGGGAAATTTTATTGCAGTGGTTGAGGTACATGTACGAGAAGTTGGCTGTAGGTAAGTCTCCACTGGCAGGTTGTGCAGATGGATTATCTGGTACTTCTGTATGGGGAGTGCAGACGCTACGCTGGATATATACAGTGTCTATCTCTTATTTCACACCATATCAATACTGCCTGAAATAGCGAGCACGTCCAGCAGTGTACTGAAGGGTCCTTCACCTGTACCCGTTCACAGGCCAAAGAGTGGGCACCAGCTCTTGGGAAGGCGAAGGCCACCAAGTCCGACGACAAGTTCTACTCGGACTCGGGAGAGGAGGAAGAGGAAGCATCTGGGAGCAGCAGCAGTGCTGAGGAGAGCAGCAGTAGTGAAGGTGGAGATGACTGTTTTTTCCCTCTGGTTTCACTCTCAATATGGGAGCCGTCTGCACCACATACACACCACAGGCTCTTATCCTCAGTTTTGACTGCCCCCCCCCCCCCCACTTCCCATTCTCGCGAACTGCGTTTCGGTCGAGCGGGCAGTCTGCGATAGGATCTCGTTCTCCGTGACTGACTGAGACAAACTCATGTGGTCATCTCGCCTTGCGGCACATGTATGGTCTGACAAGACATCCGTCTACACTGAGAATAAGCCCTCTGCTTCTGACCCTCTATGTCGAATGAGTGTCTTTGGCTGTAGCGTGACGATTGTCGAAGTGTCGTCATAATGCGCATGAACCTGTTTAAGCACCCGAGAATGACTCGGGACGCCTTAGAGACTCGCCTTAGAGACTCGCCTTAGAGACTCGCCTTAGAGACTCGGGACGCCTTAGAGGGCACCTACTTTGTACTTCAAGTCAGGCGGCCTTTATTGTCCTACCCTCCCTATACAAGTATACAGTGACACAAGACAGCGCTCCCCCAGAACCACAGTACAACATACGGACAGGAAGAGACACAAGCCCAAAAGGAGGGGTTCATAATAATTTAAAGATGCAAAAAGACAGTTGGACTTAAGACTGTGTGTGCATGCATTAATGGATAATCGACATTAAATGGTACAGTAGCAAAGAGGAGTCAGTCAACCAGTGATAAACAGAGAATAAATCATGTGACTGATGCAAATAGGGAGAGAGTATGGGAATTGCAGGCTCTGGTAGCTGGTACTTCCCATCTTCTGCTAAATCCCTCAGATGACTCCGTTTAAACTCTAATAATTCCAGTATCTGCCTGATCTAGATTTTAGAGGTTCTAGCTGAGGCTAGAAATTAGTCACCACAGAGGTGCAGTTGATTAATTTATCTTAGCTCCTAGCCCCACTTGAACCATTTGATTTTTTTATTTTTTAAGCTATTATGAGTCTGGGTTTTGTGAAAGATGGCAAAGATTTAGATGTGATGTGCAACATGTTGTCTCATTAAGGAACAGTTTAGGTACATTGATTTGTACAAATTAGGCTAACTTGTGCTTGATCACTCTATCTGGGTGAGAAATGAAAAAGCCGCCTGCTCGTTTGCAGTCATTTCCCATTTGTTTTCGTTCTCCACCCACAATTAAAGCAAGTCTTTGATTAATCTCAATCAAAAACCCCAAAGCGATACGTCGAGAAGTTGTTCTTCTGTTCTTTAAGAGTCATGACTTGCTATCTGTTCTACATTAACGTTAAATAGATGAACACTTAGCATCGCGCTTCAGTTTGGCTAACGATTTTCAAATCATTTGGATTGTCACCATACCTCCAGTGAAAGTAATTGTGTTGATCGTGTTCATTAAGGTGTGGTGTGGTGTGGTGGTGTGCCAGCGATTTAAAGTGTCTGTCTGTAAAGAATCATCTGGTTTCCATATCAGCAGCAGAAATATTGTGCTGGTAAATTTATCGATGGGGCTGTGCCTACGTATAAATGAAAAGCAAAGCCATCCAAGACTCACTCTTGCCCTTGTGTGACCCATGACCTTTCAGGCACAATAGCTAAAACTTTCTCGTGGAAGTAGTTTTTGGTAATTTGATCGTTTCTGATTTCGAAGGTGACCTATGTAAGCCAATTTGATTATGAATCGTATTATTTCCGGGTGCGAAGGTGACCTCCGTAAGCCAATTCGGTAATGTTCTTTCTGGTGTAAATGGAAGAGTTCCACTCGTTGTCTAGTTAATGTGGGCCCGGGACTATGTAAAGCGCTTTGTGACTGTGCATCATGTTAAAAGTGCTATATAAATAAAATTTAATTGAATTGAATTAATGATAACTTCCTATATGCAAGGAATAGGCTCTTATTATAATAAGTTAAAACATGATATTTTCAGGAGAACGGTGTATTTTTTATGTTTTGTCTCGGCTGTTATATTAGATGTAGTAATTTTCCATTGATTATGTGTGGAAATACCCCATGTCAGGTAATTAAGAGGTAATGGGAAACATCTGGATTAATGTCAGTATGTTACAAAGATACTTCTGCTGGTCTTTTATAAACAGATAAAGGTAAAACCTAAAAGAGGCTGAAATACATGTGAAAGCAGAGGCTTAAGGTAGTAGGTGATGGGAAGAACTTAGGGCTGACTGGCTTTTTGTGGGACAGCTGGGAAATAACTTTGTAAGCAGGGTGATGTCAGCCTAACTCTCTCTGCAAGTGTGTGTGTGTGTGTGTGTGTGTGAGTGTGATGCCATGTAAACCTTGCAACCCTATGTCTTTATGTGGCTCTGCAGACGAGTCTGGTAGCGAAGATGAGAGCAGTAGTGATGAAGGCTCTGACAAGAGCTCCACCCAGTCCGAACCTGGCCAGAAGCAGCAGGTCCCCAAGAAGATGGCCAGTCGTGGTACTAAGGACCGGTACGAGGCTTCTGTCACCTTAACTACTGTACTGCAGGAATCCAGAATGTGTGTCGCCTGGTTAGGTTATCGGTGCTGTTCTGTTCACATCTCCTTTGAAATCATCTATGGCTGCATGTAGGCCAAGTCTGGTGTGAAATGACTGTTTACAGCACCCGTTACACACTTGTTTATCAAGTAAATTCACAGTGCTATTAATATTACTTATTGTCATGCTTCCTCCTAGTATTATTAGCATTACTCTAACGATTTCTCCTAATATTAATTTTTAGGACTAATGTCACGCATCCCCAGATTATCATAATTGCTGTGCTGTTGGTGATTTATGCTCAGCATTTTGCAAGAGAGGAAATTCGTATCCATTCCATGTGATTGGTGTAGCAACGCATTCATGATGTTTTCTTTGCGTCCGATGCAGATGCCTTTTATTCCTAGATGCTTGCCTGCAAACATTTGCGACCTACCGCATGCGTGATTACTGCCACCCCCCCTCCAGAGAGGCGACGGAAGTTATTCTTATGACGATTTGCCGCCCATTTGCATCGCTAAAGGCTTTAGATTGGCCATTAGCAGCCACTGTTGTCACTGAGCTCAGTTTTAATCATTAGCTTACTGGAGTGCTTGCCTGACACAGGCTCCTCCTCCTCTGCTAGCGGACTGTAAGTTGCATGCTCTCTGTCTCACACACACACACGCGCGCACACAGAAGTAAGCAGTAACAGCCCACCATGCTGCTGTGGTGGATTGTGTGAGACACTGTTAACAGACACCCCAGCCACTACAGTGTCAGCACCGACCGAACCGCTCCCTCCATTACAGACGCTAATTAAAGCAGCTCACCCCACTGCTTCCATAACAAACAGAGCATAATGCCCTAATTATGACTTGGTTAATTTAAGTCAGGATTTAATGATTTTAAAAGTGATTTATATTGTTTTTCCTGTTCGGAACAAATGAAATCTGTAGCCTAAATTAATACTGGCTTTTCATCATCGCAAAGTTAAAAAGCCGGTTACCATCACATTCTTCTCATTAATTTAACATCTGAAAATCCCAGGCAGCCAAGGTAAACATTCATTATGTGGCAGAAATGAAGTGGGGGGGTACCGGTCTGATAATGGAATATTAAATTAACTTTCCAAACACAACCGATTCGTCTTCAGTGCTCTTTCAGAATTGTTCGTTTTAGTTGTTGCTTTCCGGCTGTATGAAAAGGCCACTATTTTTAACTTCTCCTGCAGATTGGTTCTCGGTCTCTCTATTAGATGTGGATGAGCTCCCCTTCGGTAGCTGAAAGTTACCGCTCCTTGAATTATGTAGTGAGAATTGTATTGTGAATGCTATCTTCTATTATTCCAGCTTCCTGTAACTCTCTGCTGTTTGTTTTGTATGTATAGTTATTCAGGTTTGTGTTAACATTACCATGTCTAAATGATACTGGCCCTAATAATAATAATGTAAGAACTTTTTCTCAGGTTTCTTAGCTAAAAGAAGTAAGATTTGAATGGTTGTGCACTCCAAATCACCTTTAGTTTTTTGACACTTAATGTGTAGCCATTTTAGGGCATCCATCATTCATTTGCACAAAAGAATAGATATGTATTTGCAATGCATGACTCACCTCGTAGTTCAGAACTTATACATGAAGTTTCTCTTTTTGCCGATATGTTTAGCCATGTTAAAAACAGCACAATTTGTAAATGTGCCCCGGTAAGCTGATTTTGAATGTGAATGGCTCTCTCACTTGCTTCTCTACATAAATTTATTTTTTAAGTTGCTCCGAAGACAAGATGCCGGGCAGCTCTTCATCTGGCAGTTCCTCCAGCTCTGACTCTTCCTCCGAGACGGACTCGGACTCCGATTCCAGCTCTGGTGAAAAGCGCGCACAGAAGCCAATCGCGAAGCACAAGGTGAGAAGGGCCCAATCTTACAGGGGAGCCTGGTGATGCTCCTGGCTGTAATTCAGGGTGGAGGGCACGGTTATGTGAATAGAGACGTATGATAAATATGCATACAGTGTCAGCCATACGCCTAAAGGACATATACTGCATGGTTCCTATGCAAAATTAGCTACAAGATGGCAGCCATTGTTCTCTGACACGCCATAGTACCTCGAGTGGAGGTTTGCAGTTAGCGGGATGAGTTCTTAACCTGGGATTGTTTTGTTATGTGTACCAGCGTACAGGCAGTTCATCAGCATTGATCCTGGGAAGAAATCAGAAGAAATTCCATGGCTATTGGCAGTTAATTAAATGTGCCAACACTTGATTTTTTTTTTTTTGCTTGCTTTTTTTAAATTGAATACTTCAAAGCTAAATTTCAAGCAGTTATTGATTTTAATTCCTACTATGGTTGTTGTAGTTTGTATTGAATAAATTTACTGTAGAAAACAACTAGGACATGTAAGATCTTTCCACAGATTTATTAAACGTTCAGTGTGCCACCTTTTTGGTGCCTTTGTTTCAGTGGGTCACGAGCGTTGTGTGTGGCCGTTCAAGTTTCGCTACGGCCCGTAAGTCTCCGTCCACGGCTTCAGCTGTCAGAGGTAGAATGCGTTACCATGGAAACGTACAGGAAATGAACTCCCGCCCCATTTACATCCTCTGAGTGTACAACTTCACCCAAGACCACATCATCGTTTAAACCCCCGCTGTCTCTGTAGACAGCACGAGTCTTGTAATTATCAATGAATCTTCTGGGTGGGTAGTCAAATATATAGTTTGCATATGCAGGCTTTGTGGCACAATGAATGCATGAGTGTATTTTAAAAAAAAAAAAAAAAAAAGCAAAAGGGAAACATTTTCACTTTTTTGTTTTCCTGTTAGAGCCAATCAGACATGGCTGTTATAGGGTCAAAATGACACAGACAGTCGAAAAGCGGGTGAAAGTCTAAAATTGGGCTCTGCATGATGGATAGCTTGTGAAAGAGCGCAAGGCGTCCGAGCCAGCCGGAGGACATTCGGGAAGTTCATCTTGGACGCCCTCTGACACGGGACAATTGAGCCCCCCCCATTTCAATTAACACGCCTTTGATTGCTCAGTGTCACATGCCCCTTAGATGGAGTGTGATAATCCATGCGGTTCCGTCACACTCCCCCTAATGATCATTAACGAGATGAAGGCTTTTATCAAAGAAAGCAGGCATGGAACATGCATTTCGGCGCGTCGCGGATAGACGTCCTGATCGTGGTCTCGGGATTTACATTTTTTTCCCCTCCCTTCACTGCATTTCACCGTTCAGTTACTACTTTTTTTCCTACTGTGTCGTTTATGTCGTCATTGCTGTTCATTACTGTTAAACTGAGGTGCTGTGGTGTACTTTTTTGTAACAAAGGTGCAGTGCATTCATAAATCAGTTATGTAGATGAATTGGTTTATATGTAGTCATAGCATTTTATTTATGATTCGGTGTCTGATTCTTTTGAAGTCTTCATCTTTGTCAGCTCAGCTCACGCACCACACGCTACCGGATCTTTTCAGATTGCAGCACCTCGAGTTGAACGGAAGATGCGCATTTAAGTAACCAAATCCCCAGGACCTCTGGAAAGCGCCCTGTGATCCTGTTTCTCCAAATTCCCGTCTCCTTATCTGCTCATCAGCCAGTGACACGACACAGGACGGCGGCTCCGTGCCTCCCGCTCGTCGACGGTGGTGTCGCGTGAGCGTGGGGAGGCCAAGAAATAAAATTTGCACAGTGAAATGCGATTTCTCTTGCCTCTTCTCTCCGCCTCCACTGCTCTTGCCACACTGTGAAATTCTCATTTTACACACTTTGCTGGCTGTGGCCATGAATTATGCATCTTGCCGGAGAAATCCTCAATCTCACGCTTCAAGCCCCGCGTGCGACGCTCAGGTTCCGTCTCTATTACCAAGATGAATAGTCGATTGGGGAATATTTGATAGGATATGCTTTTAACTTCATTGTTTGTTTTTGGCATTAGGCTTCTCTTTTGGGACGTTTCTTTTTGTCTGTAGTATCAGAGTGAAATTTTCTGGTTCTTTGAGAGCAGGTTTTTATTTTTTTCTTTTTAAAGAAAGCTTTGTTATGAGTGTGTGGTAGGTATGAAATGCGTAGGTAGGTTAAAACGCGGTAGTGGTCAGACTACGGAGCACAGTGGCCATGCGGCCGGCGGCTGCATCGTCATCCTAGCCATGCGAGGTCATCGTATTGGGAGCCGTGTGGCATATGGGTTCTGACAGCCGAACAGAGTGATTATTTAATGAGAATTACGGAGGAGATGTAGATGTGATATTGCCTGAAACGTTTTGTCACTCTGAAATGTAAGTATGCGGTGGTATGTTGCTTATGTGCCTTACCTCTAAATACTGCATGTTTACTTTTATTTCATAATGTCAACAGGAAAATGGGATTAATTATTTGTCTCTCCAGCCTTGAGCAGGCTATTTTTACGCTTTTATGGCACAGTATTAATATTTATGTCTTTGACGGAAAGGCCTGTGTGGTAATGTATGCAGAGTGCTATAGAAAATGGCCTCCACCCCTCTGGGCCTCCACATCCCAGAATTCTACTGCCCTCAGGTGCCCAGCCAATTAACTCGCGATTGGTCGGGTGGAGGAATACACCGTCAGATGGTAGTTTGAGTGTGACGTTGTTCCAGTTTGGTTTGCTCTTTTGTCTCAGCCCTTTGTTTTCCTATGTGGCTTCTGTTTGCCAAAATTTTTGTTTATTGTTGATTTGGAAATTCATCCTTGCCTTTGTTTTTTGGGTGCTATACAAATGGTGTTACGTGATTGTGGTCAACCACTGGTCTCAGTGCACAATATTAACTTTGTCCGATGAAATGAAACAATGTGCCTGGCAGAGTTTTAAGTAGCTTGAATTGTATCTTTCATTTAATGTTAGTCGTCCACCTTCAAATCACCTGTCCTGCTGAGGGATGCAGGGGCACCTGGGGCCTTGTCCTTAAGTTATTTAATACATAATCTGGGAATGTACAGTATATCATCTCCTCTTTATTCAGTAAAGTCACTTGACACCCATGGGCAGTGTTTGCTTTAATGCTTTTTGCTACTCCATGTTCTATAAGACTATTTAAATGTATTAATTAAGCTAAAATACTTGCCGTACTTCTGCAGATGTCTGTGTTACGCTTAATTTATGATGCGCGCTGTGAGACGAGGCACTCAACAAACATGCTGTCTTGCACTGGTATTGAGTGTGATTTTGGAGTAATATTAGCTGAATTCCCATCATGCACTAGTGAGCACGTTCATTTTATTATTACGGGATATATGGGTTTAGACATTGCTGGGTGATGTGCAGTTGAAATATTTAAAAGGACCATTAGAGTAGCTGGGTGGTGAAATGCAGTGTTTAGTAAGTATTGTATTTAGGCTACCAGCAATACTCAGTTATTGCAAATTGCTTGTATTGCACTAAGTTATCATTTTTTGGTTGCTTCAATTTTGTATTTATCTTTTTAGAGGTCTCGTATGATCTTCCTTCCAAAATGTTAAGTTACAGTGTATTTTGCCAATCAGTAAATCTGCTGCAAAAGGCACTTTCTGTATTTCCGTCCCCTTTGGAGAGTAAATTGAAAAGATGGGGTATGGTTGAGACATTTTAAAGAATGTTCTCCGTGTCATCGTGTCTGGGCTGCTGACTTGGCAGCCTTATTGGTAGCTAAGGGGCCCAGCAGACAGACGCTGAAGTACTCTACTGGCAGTTTATTGTAGTCAAACATCAGAAACGGTCTCCGTGCCCATTTTTTTTTTTTTTTTTACACAGCTCCCCTCTTTGCGTTTCTCCCTATAAAAAGGAAATTTGTCCCTCCAGCTAGCTTTTGTTGCCAGGCACCGAATCGAAGCGGGACAAGTCACAGCTAGGGTCACCGTGCTCTGATCTGAGTGCCTTGAGGCAGGCAGGCGCGAGCGTCCAGAGTTACGCTCAGCATTTGGCCCTGCAGGCTGTGTACCTGCATTTTCTAGGCTCTCCTCTGATCTGTGAACAGTTTTGGTGGCTAGCAGGGGCGCTGTCTGGCTAGCAAAACCACTGTGTGGTCCTTCGTAATTTTCACTGATGGAATGGCCATTTTTGCTGTGTTGCCAATCATTGTTGCTTTTTTCTGTTTTTAGGTTGAAGAAAAGGTGAAAAAGGAGGTGTCCTTGCTGGATTTAGATGACTGTAAGTTATTCTCGCAAAAACGTGACCTTCAATCAGTATTAGAATCAGATATTCAAGTAAATGTTAAGGTAATTTCTCTCTCAAAATAATAAATATTCCACAGTGCCTAGCCTTTTATGGAATCTTTTCTGAACCCTTTTTTTACGCTTGCATAATTCCACGATAAGTTTGCGCAGTAATTAAGGATTGTTAGTTGCATATTAAAATAACTATGGATATGTTTACAATCATCTTACAAGATGATCACCACAGAGACCATAGTGGCTTTGACTGACACGCCAAGCTCATTACCCTAGCTTGGCCCCTAACTCTTCAGAAGTCTTCATCTCCCAAGGCGTGAGGACGGGCAGTGATGTGAAGATGGTGTTCTGTGTCTTATACCATTCATGATATTCAGGGTGTTTCAACACTGTGTTATGAAGTGTCTGTAAATGGATGGAGAGCTGGTAGGTGGAGTGAGCATCCCTGTGTAATGTACACTGTCACGCTGGTATAGTGACACCCGGTCATTAACAGCACTTTCCGGTCCACTCTTCCAGTCAGCCCGGTACCTGCATCCATGCCCAAGGTCCCTGTTCTCTCTCCCAGCCTGCTGACGGACTTGGAGGGCCTCTCTCTCTCCGGCGTTTCTCCGGCCATCGAGGTAACAGTCGCTGTTTGGCTGCATTACGTGCATGATGGCTGGACCAAGCGTGACCATTCAATTCCGACTTCTTGCCCGTGACCAGAAAATTACACACCTATTTTTCTTTTGCCGGCCATTTTGTCCGATATGGCGATGAGAGTGGTCGTTGTCGGGTGGACGTGCAGTGAGGGATGTCCTTCTCGTACCTGTTTTGGACTGACCTTTCCAGCCCACCCTCAGTGGTGAATGCCCCCCCCCCCCAGATTTGTCAGCCTTCACTTGTGTGCGGTTCCTTCCTGCCGTCACACCTCATGTCTGATAGCTGACCTTTCTCTGCTTGACGACTCTTTTCTCATCTGAAGAAATCCCCTGTCAGAAGGGCTTTCAGGACGAATGGGTGTCGTCTTTTTATTTTTCCCTCTTAGCATCATCTCTGTCTGAACATGCTGTCATCCCAGGTTTTCTCTTTTTTTTTTTTTTTTTTTTTTTTTTTTTTTTTTTTTTCATTTTTTTTTTTTTTTTTTTTTCTTTTCATTTTTGCCTTCTTCTTTGGTAAAATGTATTCTATTTTTTTTTTTTTTTTTTTTTTAATTTAAATATGAGGTGTTTTTA
>JAACJT020000095.1:7569351-7699706 GCA_009936485.2 Gymnarchus niloticus | reverse complement strand
TTTTTTTTTTTCCCTTTGCTCACATTCTTTTTAGCAATGTTTCTATCTCCGTTTTTTTCTTTTTTTTTTTTTTTTTTTTTTTTTTTTTTTAAATCTCTAATTTATGTATTTTGGCTGTCAAACCTTCCGCATTGTCTGCCTTTCTAATATCAGCCGGAGCATCGTTAATTCCCTCTCCTTGCCCATCATCACAGTCCAACCTGCATGTGTTAAATACTATCTGTTCTCAAAGTAATACTTCAGGGTAAATTGCCGTATTTATTTGACTTTTTTATAATTAAGCTCGGCTCCTCCCTCCTCCGAAACAGACCTTGTGCACGGTGGTGGAGGTACGCGGTGCGCGCTTCTCCCCGGCACGTCCCCGCTAGAGTTCATCATGCAGGGATAAAATGTCTCAATGGCAGAGGGACCTCAAGTTCAGTTCTACAGAAATATGCTTTAACCTTCCCTTGTGTAAAAGGCCAAATGAATGATATTAAGGAGCTCAGATCGGCAGTGCTTCTGCAGTGAGAAATTAATTAGTATCTAAGGAATGGAGATATAAGGCAAATAGATGAGAAAGTGACCCTGCAGTTCCTTATATGTGCTGCGTTTTCTATTCTCGGAATGTGCCGACAGGCTATTATACAAAGCTTCTGGCTCTGTAATTGGATATTGCTTTATAAGCGTGAGTCTATCCAAGGGAACGGAGCCACGTGTCTCCTTAGTGGCGTTCGGCTTTGGGTGTGACGCTTTTTCTAACTCTCCCCACTTAGTCTTAATGCTCAGTAATAGCAAATTGACGCCTGTTGCCCGTGATAAGCTATCCGCTCCCCACACGCTTTCAGCAAAAGGCGCCAATTTTCCGGGAATTTGTAAGAATTCGATAACGAGTTTGTGGGTGTTGCTGCGGCTGTTTTTGGTAGTGTGCCCCGTTAGGAAATTTAAGTAGCTGAGAATTAACTACGATCGTTTAACTGTGGGGAATGTGCAAGAGATTAAGCCAGCACGGTGTCAATGGCTCAGAGCAAACTCTGTGGGATGGACAGCAGTGATTATTTATGAATTAATATGTCAGGCTATATTTTGCTTAATAGTTGGCCCTTGTGGATATTTATGTTTCAGTTAAATTAACTTAGCCGTACAAATGCTGTGTGTTTAAAAATGTATCTCTTATTGTGAGCCTGAAAGTAAAAATGTACTTCAATATGATTTAACAGTACAATTGTAATGACCCGTTGATTGGTACCAGTTTCCAGTGATGTTGATTTCTGTCGCTTCTCAGTGTTGCAGAATTGCCTTTTGAATCCCACTGTAATAGCGCCACGTGAAATTAAGACTAAGGTTTTGGCCCTAAAAGAAGTGCTTTCTTCAGAAGATTTAGGGTGCATTTTAAAATCTGCTTTTGAAATATGACTCGCTTCCATTTTGGTTATTGATGCCTGTTCCAACATTTTTCTTTCCTTATTAAATCAGGTTGTCACTTTCTGTGGTTAGACGGAGAAAGTTATACCCACAGGTACCCACTACTGGCCCTGAGCACCATACCTGCCTGGGTCAGCACCCAACATTGAATCAGATAAACTCAGATCAGGGATTCTCAGCCACTAGGGAATGTGTTCAGATCTGGCTCCGCCTGCCTAAATGAATGTATTTTTTAAATGAAATATTGGTCTGTTTAATGCAGCAAATTATTGAAAATGTTATGTCACTGTTAATGCCTGAATTAAAACTTCTCTCAGAAGCAAGCCGCCACACACACACACACACACACACACACACACACACACACACACACACACACACACACACACTTTACACTGCTTATAGGTTTTTATAAATTCTGGCTATTTTTTCCTGGCTTTCGGTTGCACAGCCCTCTTTTGCTGTGTGGTTAGGCCGACCTTTACGGAGATGATGAGCTGAAGCCGTGATGGGATGGCTGAGGGGCTGACACAGGGCTTTCGCCATACCTATCAATTTCTGTTGTGCTTACAACCCGGTTTTCCAACACCCCCTGGATGTTTTGTGTTTAAATGTCTTTGTGACATCGATGGTTGTAGTGCGTCAGGCGCGAGAACTCTGCCACGCTCAGCATGTTGTGTGTTTGGTTCCGAATCGCTGCCTGTCATTGTGAATCCAAGTTTGCTGTATTCGGGGTCGTATTTTCTGACCACACGCTTTGGTAGTTTGCCTGGTTGCTCATGTCATGTTTCAACTTTAAAAACCTTTGCGTTGTTAACTTGCAGGGCTGCCTGGTTGGTTTTGCGGCGTAGCTAATTGCATTCATTGAAGCAGTCGCCTCTCAATTGCTTTTATTTGAGCAATCCCGTCACAGCCCACTGGGTGGTGCTCTGCAGCCCACCGGTTGGGAATTGCTGACTTGTATTACATGGCAAGTAGAAAACACCTTCCACACTGTCAGAACCTGGAGGATGGCTCACACCCTTTATTGCAGATGGTTTCTATGTGTTGCTGTCTCATAGGCTGTTACCAGGGCAACCCTGTCAGCTAGGAATTCTGGGCCCTCTAAAAGAATATTGCTTTGGGCCCCAAAATTATGTACAATTGTGCACAGCATACTGAGATGTGTATTTTAAGGACCTGCTCCATATTGCTGTGGGCCCCTAGAATCATCGCCTCCTTTCACCTCACTCCAGATGGTCTGAGTCTCTGTGCTGGGTGGGAGGCATTAGATGTAGAGCTCGTCCAGCATGCTGGGTTCCTGTAAGGACAGCAGATCCAGTTCAGACGTCGCTGCTCACAGGAGGTCTGGACGGTGTCATACAGACATCCAGCACACGGCAAAAGGGCGAGGGTTCATTTGTTTGTTATGGTATAAATCAGTGTGCGTAACAGTGGTCTTTTGTAATCTAAAGCCCATTAGGTATGTGTTCTGACCTCTGAAAACAACTTTTCCCATCTCCTTTTCGCAGTCGCTGCCTTCAAGAGTGTGACAGAATAGTCAAGGTTTTGTATTATAACTGGTTTGTTGATCTGTTTACTAAGCTCTTTTCAGAGTTTTGTATCGTTGAGTCCAGCAAAAAGAAAAATCTGTCAAAAGAACACAAATGAGAACTTTCTTTATCATCCCCAGGTTTTAACTCAGGCTTGATAATGGTGATTCTTGGCATAATTGTGTTGTTCTAATCCCATATTATTAAAGGTTGCCGCTTGCCTGTCATGTGTTACCCCCTTGTTAATCCCAAGTCAGCGAATTAACCTTCAATTACAGCTGTTAGAATCAAAATGAGTCTTTCGTCCGAGCCCCTACACTGCCTCCCTCCTCTGTCCGCTCCTGATGGAAATCTTAAGGGTCACTGAATATGTCCTATGTCATGTCTGATAACTCCTTAAAAAAAAAAAAAAAAAAATTGCAGGAAAAAAATAACTATTTCGCCAGAGAGTTATTCATCGTGGTGTTCTGACTGCCTGTATTCTGACAAACAAAGCATTTACCCCGCTGCAGTGAGGTAGCCTCGCTTTCAGTTTGGCGCCCCCTACTGCTCAGTGTTTGTTGTTGGTTTTTTTTTCGTTTTTTTTTTTTTTTTTAAACATCTGTGAAGGGAGTGCTTTTAGTGTGACTTGGATGCATTCTAGGTAATGTTTGTGATTCTGTATCATTAGTCTTTGGCTTTGTGCCGGGACGTATCCCAGACAACGGGAGCTCTCAAGCGCCACCTGACTCAGTCTGGTAGGCCTGCTGCCCTTTTGATTTTTGTCAAACTGGCAGACGGAGCGGCTGGAACGTGTCTTCCAAATTGGAAATGAAGCGGCTTCTTCATTGGAAGTCACAGAAATCCATGGGGACCATGTCCACATGATGGGGGTGGGGATGGGGTGTGAATTTGTAAGTAAACAGGTTGTGGCAAAACCTTCCACCTGTCTGCAGTGTTTGACTCCCTTCCACCCAGTGGTAAGTCCAGAATCCTTTGAGCTCTACCCACCACCCCCCCGTCTTTCAGATCACACTTCCATTATTTCGCTTGACTGAGGGAACCTCATTTGCCTGTCTGAATGTTTGAATGACAGTCCGCTTGCTTCAGTCCGTAGCGGCAATCAAAGGGAGTCGAACCGGGACTGAACCCTTGGGCTCCGCATTAATGGGCGCCTCCTGTAAGCCGTATCACTGGGCTTTCCAACCGTCACCACATGCTGAAGGCCACCGTCGCTTTTGAGGATGCAAAAACTTTCCCACTTTACATAGCATTGACTACGAATCATTTATAAAGACCCCAGAGGGTCACTGTATTCTTATGAAATTTTTAAAAAGACGCAATGAACAACCCCCATGCTCATTTGAGGTTTTTTTTTTTTTTTTTTTTTTTTTTTTTTTTGTTCCACCCACTCAGGAATTTGTCTCTGTTGAGCAGTTCAGCTTTTTAGAAAATTACTACATGGTTATCGATGGCGTTTAGATTAACTCCGGTTATTGTGTTTGGGAACCCCCCAACCCCCAGCCAACATGCGCTCTCTAATAACATTTTGACATTAGGATCTCGACAAAATAGTATTTAAGCCGCCGTCCGGGTGGCCGGTTGATAACTTTTCATTCATAATTAGCTCATCGCGAATCGGGAGACATTTCGGGGAAATTGAACTGTCAGCGGGTAGAAACAAGCGTTTGACCTCATCACGTTGAGTGGGTCCCATCATAATTTGTTCATTTGGTGCCCATCAGCCCAGCCTCATCTCTCATTCGGCACCTCGCTGACCTTCCCTCTCCAATTCCACTCGGTTCAGCTTTAATTATGACTCAGCAGACCCCGGGAAATATTGCGGGCCCCGCTCTCCAAAACCCTGAACTGCCACTCACCGAAAGATTGGTTTTTAACAGGTAATAAATGCCCAAAGGAAATAGTGCACCGCTCGTCTGGTCTGTTGGCTCGCGTGCGTGCGTGCGTGCTTGTGTGTGTGCGTACGCGCGCGCGCGCGTGTGTGTGTGCGCGTGTGCGCCAGCACGCATGTGTTGTCCCTCCCCCGGACACAGACCTGGGAGGATTTGTTGTCTCTTTTTGTCTGATTGTGCATGCCATCTTCCCCCTCCTCTCTGGTGTGCCCGGGAGCATTCGTTTGGGGTAATGCTAAGAGGCAGGGAGGCGGCTTTTAACCATTGTCTTTAAATGTCACCCCGTGATTGCTTTTCATGAGGTAATTCCACCTCATGCAAGCTAATTTTCCATCTGTGAAGTGGAAGACAATTCATAAATAAATGTGAATGCCTCAATTAAACATTTCAGAATTATGCCTCAGCTTTAAACGCCATATAGTTTGTTCCTGCTCAAATGCCTAAATTTAAATTCCTGGTTACCACCATTTTACTTTGTGTGTATATGTACACACACAGTATAGGTGTGTATGGCTTTGTTATATTTTTTGGAAGAAAAAATATACATTATGCCGTGTTATTACCACGACGATCATTTATTGCAATCATCTTTTATAAATGTGTAATATTTGTAATACCTTCTCCTCCTTTAATGTATTTTATTGCAGACATCAAGCTTAACAATCGTACATCTCTAGTGCTTGCTATGAGAAGAACAAAGGGCTGGAAATTGAAATTGGAGTTTAATTTTGCTTAGCAGTTAAATGAGTATTTGTACTTGTAATTCCTCTATATCATAAATATTTTTAGCTCATATTTTGATCATCTCTGTTGTTCAGAACTCTCATAATTAAAGGAAGCTTTGTTTAATTAATTAGCTACCAGACGACTAAGCATTATTGGAAAAACTGTGTGTGTGTGTGTGTGTGTGTGTGTGTGTGTGTGCACTCCGTCAGCAAATCAAAGAAATTGTGGTGAAATTTTGTCTTTCTCCAATGCAGTGACTTGCATCGCCGTTCAAGTGTAAGCCCTGATATGCATGTGCTAATTTGGGCCGCCTTGCACATTTGGTCACCGTTTTAAAAGAAAAAAGATGCATTGTCATGTATTTCTTTACATCTCAACTATGCAGACAGGCCACCTCTCAATGAAGCACACAGTGATGGTGACTTTGAATATGTCAGCAGGCGTTTCAGGTCATTTGACAAAAAGGATACAAGTATTGTCATGAGCATTGAAGGTGACCGCCGGCTTCATCAATCATGGCAGCTTTCTTTAAGTTGATACATAATAGACCCCCTCAATCAATTTCTCCCTTAGTTGTCAGTCGTTTGGGAACAGAAAGGTGAGGAAGCTGGACATGGAGTCAAGGTTACCGTGGTGACTCCGCTGTTATTTACACTTGGAAGGGAAGGATAACTCAGCGTTAAGAAGAATCCTCTCGGGGTGTCCAGTTTGTCAGCTGGTGATGATAAGCAGTTTGAGGCCTGAGCAGGACCTTGAATGGTGACAGCACCTTGTCAAAGCAGTAAATCTTGACTGGTGCTATTAGACATTACAGCCTCCGTTACTGACAGAGACTCGCGTAACATGTCCCAAAGTTCCGAGATAAATTTCCGTTTTCTTGCCAATATTTGTTTGATCTACAGCCGATTGAGGCAAGGACTTGGGTGTGGGTGAGGTGATGGTGTTGCAGTTCCACAGAGGACCTGTACATATAGGGGCAATGGTTGGTTAGCTTTGTGTGATACTGTACAATATGCCTTGTGAGGTGCTTATGTACTGTTTGCAAGACAAGCGAGGTCAGGCCTGTCTATCATCACACAACTATGTTTTGATGTTGCATTTTTCCCACAGCGTTTGTAGTCTGGCAGGTGCTGTGTTTGGGCTGCCTAATTGTGATGTCGCATTCGGTTGGAGAGCGTCTTGTTCACAGGGGTCCCTTGTGCTCCAGTCATTCCTCTGGAGAACCCGCCCCCTCGGACCGCGGTGTTGAATGCAGTGATTTGTGCCATTGATTTTAAATCAGACCTCAACATCTCGAAGAGCTTTGATCCACTGTGTGTTTGGTGTCTTTTTTTTTCCATGATTACTATTGGGCGTCGTCATGCAGGACAACAAAGGCTCGGCCGGTTAGCTTTCTACCGGAGGGCAGGGCCAACAGCCTGGACGTACTGACGGGGGTTATCCACCGTGACACAGCAACTGCACCGTTTACATCCTTGGTTTGTAGACGTACCGAAGCAGGAGACGCATCTGTGCTCAGATGAAAATTAATTTGCCACTGTGCCTTAATTTCTCTAGCCTAAGCATCAAAATTTACGTTCTTGAAAATATTCCAACTCTTCAGCTGTCATTCTGTAAGATCCAAATTTCGCACTCGAGTTTTAGTTGTGAGGTGATTTGTTTTTGTGTTTTATTTATGTATAAAAGGAACCATACTTCCTGTCTGAGGTCGGTCTTCATCTTAGTCACGCTTAGATCCGTCAAGGATGCCACCTGGTCTGACGGACTAACTGCAAAATCTTGAGCCTAGATTGAAAAGAATGTAAACAATGGAGGGGAAAAAAAGAAAACAACACATTTTTATTCAAAATACGATTCCATCCATCCACCCCTGCCTGTCCTTACACTGCTTATTTGGTACAGGGTCATAGTGTGAGTCTGGAGCCTATCCCATAAAGCACAGGACAGGCAGAGGACATCCTGGACAGAATGCAAGTCCATTGCAGAGCCTTCTATGGCAGAAAATGTACAATAGGGACAGTATGGTTTAGATTTGACTTCTCACCACCAACTCTGTGCATTTAATCTACCATTATTCCCTAACAAACATATAAACTCTGCCTTATTATGTGTATGTTTAGTTGCCTTTTTTAAGTTTATTTTTGAAATCAGTAGGGCTGTCAAGGTTAATATTTTGCATTTAAATTTAATTATTGCAGTATTTCTTCTTTGATTGTGTTAAACGCATGTGACCGCATGCATTAAATGTCCCACCCCAATGGGAACATAAAATGTTCAGAGATTTTAAGAGGCCTACAATATTTTGTTGTAAACAATGCGAGAGCTTCGCTTCGCTCAGTCCAGGAATTCACAACTAAAATCAAAACATTCACTTAGGGGTATATTCTCCTATGATCTTAAGTCATAAAAGTACATAAGCTACATGCTAACAGAGCACTGTATGCTAATGGGCACAGGGAAGTGAAACTCTGATAAAGGCACAATTTATTTTTGTCTTTATTTTAAGACTTCATGTGATTAATCTCCGAGGTGTGTGATTTGTCGTGCGATTAATTGTCAAGGTGTGTGATTAATCGCAATAAAACAATAGTTTGACAGGATTAGAAATCATAAATGGTTCTAAATTCTTCACGCTTTTTTCATCAGCCGATTGGAAATAGTGAATATTGTTAACAGCCTTCTTTCAGATGACTTTAAGATTGTAATACACTTATGAGATTGAGTTAAGACTTGCCGAACAGTTTGACCAACCATCCGTCTGTGATGGATTCCAGCCCATCACAGGGTACATACACACTTAGTCATACCATAATGAGCAGTCTAAACACCAATTAGCCTGACTGCATGTCTCTGGACTGTAGGAGGAAATTCGCAAAATGGGGAGAACATGCAAACTCCACACACACAGGGGAGGCAGGATTCGAACCCTCGGCCCTGGGGGTGTGAGGTGACGGAGCTGCCTGAGTGACTGTGGACAAAAATGCTCAAAATACCCGATCTTACTGTTGTGATAAATGTGTCCAGCTGGCTTGTATACGGCATTCGGTGTTTTTTATCCATCAGTAATGCTTACCAGAACCTCTTCAGGGGCTCCTTTCTGTTTTCAGCCTTTTTAAACCCATATTTAGATTCTCATTGGCCTTTTTGTCTCCATTTCCACACTTGTAATACGTGTATAAATGCATTACAGTCTTTTTATAGCATGTGTTTTGCAGGTTGTTTCACGATAACGTCGTATGGCTGTTAAGCAGTTTGGTTCAGGTGACTAATAGCCATTTCCGTGCTGTATGTACATGCAGTATCGTTTTGGAAAACCTTGCCATGTAGAAGAATCCTCTTCTGTCACAGATGTTTGTTATCATGTAAGTCAGAAGTACGGATGCCTTTTCTTCTCCTTCTGAGACCCCATTATAATTCCTATATAACTCATCTTTCATAATGATTCTTTTTGGTTGTCTCTCTTCATTCCCATTTTAATGGTTATTTGGTCCCCCCTCCCCATTCTCCCCCTGTCTTTCTTCAGTCGAAGTTCTAGATGTTCACGAGGTCAGTCTCTGTATCAGGCACTCCCTCAGAAGCACTTCTGGACACTCTTAATGGGCTTAAAACATTTTTTCGAGCTTTTCCCATCTCCAGTTTAGCCACAATGTGACGGGAAACAAGGTGTATGAAGGAGCTTCATACCGTAATTGCTTGAAGGCTTCTTTTGGTCTCCTACCAACCTGGACCAGTCCTTGACTAGGGTTGAAAAGGAAACCCTTTATTACCTCCTCCTGTCCTAGACTCCTGCTAATTCAACAACAACTTGTTTACTTGGTCAGACGAGTCTTGGCTCTGATGTAATGGGATCCGGCGCCTTCCTGTCAGTGAGATGGTTAGACCGAAATGATTTTCTGTCACCGACTTTTAGTAGGGGGTAGCCTCAATCCCAGAGGCCCTGAGACAGGAGGCCATCTTATTAACCTTCTCGGTGCCGGGGGCATTTGATTTGTGTCACCGCAGCGGTTCTGAGGTTAAGGCAGAGCATTGATAAACAGGTATGCTTGGCTGCTTTTGGATATTTGACTTTCGCTGGCTCTTCCTCTGCCGCCACATTGTGTTAGAGTCAGAGTAACCGGACAAGCATCATGGGAAGGAAGCAATTGACAGGGAAATCATTTGGGGGTTTTTGTTTGTTTTTAATAAGCAGCACGAGTTCTTTTTGAAATCGGTTTTTTGTTGATTAAAAGCAAAGATTAAAAAAACCTTGAGAACGTGTGCTTTGGTAGATTAATTGTAATGGTTAGTCAGTCGTCCTCTTTTAAGATGGAGGTATTGTTGGAGCCCGTACTGTCAGAGGGTCACTTGGTCTTACTGTGTAATGTGTTCATCTGCTTGCTCGTCTGTATTTCCAGTCGATGCCATTATGTCTGGCGGATGTGTGGTAGCTATCCAAGCCCAGCGCTCGCCATTCAGCACCACAATAAAATGGATTAACACCCACCGCTGACCGCTACCGCTCATCTGAGCCTTTCAATCCCACCAGTCTGTATGGCTGCCCATAATATGCTCGATTACCGGTGAAGTTTGTCATTTGACACACTTAGTATTCATTTATTACTTTTTGCGGTAAAAGGCTCTTCTCCGCTCGCTTGCCGCCTGTCCGCTCCGAGTTGTACCGAACGGCTCTTATAAATGTTTCAGCGAGTGTTAAGCAGACAGTTATGTGCACTCCCATTCCACGCTTATTTGCGTGCCGTAATAAAGTGTGATAAAATGCGTGTCTGTGGGGCGACGGGCTCCAAGAGTCACGCACGTTTCCACTGAAAATTAGGTTGTGTCTGTTGTAATTGTCCGACTATTTATACAAACCCGTCACAACATGTCAGGCAGCTGATACAGTCAGGCTGCTCTGTTTTATTTATTTTCCAAATGTGGGCGAATCAAATAAATGATGCATTGAATTGCTTATGTTTTATCCTCTCCCCCTTTCCATTTGTCACCGGCGCTGCACTGACGTAAAAAGTGTTCACTCGGAAAATAGCCACCGACGTGAGCCTGTGTGTGTAATACGCTCTTCTGCGGGTGTGCGTTCCTGGGTGTGTGTGATGTGCTGTGTGTCTGTTTTACATGCGCTGCATTTGAATACGCAAGGCTTGTACATCACCCTGACGACTTCTGCTGTTGCATTCCCCCCCCTCCCCCGCATGCTACATAAAGGTGGTCATCGCCTTGTGTTTTTTGCCTGATTTATTTTGGCACGGTAACAAAAAGCAGCACACAAAAGTGTGTTGGGGCTGGTTTTGGAAGCCCACTTAGACGGATTTCTTTTATGTTTCCGCCGGCGAGTTCAGCCGAATCAGAAGTGCCACATACGTGAAATCAAACATGCATCTTTGTTCCGTAATTCAGATTCAGTTCCGTCGGCCTTTAAGTGGACCGAGGGCTCTCAGGATGTGGAACGTTTTATCGTTTTCCAACTAAAAGAAATCCCTCTAATGCAGGACGTCTCAGAGCCCAAAATTACATTTTTACACAATAAGTCAAGTTTCTGTTTATTTGCCATTCCATTCTTCTCCGCTCCTTTTCAAAGACACTATGTTAATGAGTGTAGTGCTTCTGAAAAATAAAAACCCTTTTTAGCCCGTGAAGAGCAGGTTACCCATTGTATGTGTTCGCATTTTGGCTGCTGGGAGTTGTTGCCCCCCCCCTCCGGCTGCTCTCTCGTCAGCCCGCATGTTCTTTTTAAAGCTAGTTTGTGAAATTGTCCCCTAGCCAGTCAAGAGATTTGCACTCTGAATTGATGTTAATTGAGTAGGCCGAGCTCCGAGCAGCCCATCGCTCATAATGGAGTCAACGCACTTCTCTATTGTAGGTGTGTCAAATTCACTTTTAGGACGGAATATTAAATGTAAAAGGAGAGCTAAGGGAAATTGAAAAATGGACACATTTGTAACCAAAATTTTTTTTATTTTTTTTTTGTTTATCAGTCCCCCCCCTCACAGAATGTCTCTCCTGATTTGATTATGTCTCTCTCTGCACGTTTCTGCGTCAGCGGACGCATTCAGGTTGCGGCCTCAGTGGAGCCTCCTCGGGATGCTCTGAGCCATCCCTTGCATCCCCACTCTGCTGCAGGTCAGCTCTCCAGTGTTCGTCCCCCACGCCTCGCACGAGCTGCTCCATCACATGAGCGGCAGGGGCCTGGCGGCGCGGTACCACTTCCCCCGGCAGCCATGCATCTACGACCCACGCATGGTGTGCGTGCAGCTCACCTTCACTAACCACGGCGAGCAGCCGGTGGAGGATCTCCGCGTGGGTGAGGCCAGCCCGCCGGGACTCCCCCTCCACCGCTTCGCCACCATAGGTGAGTGTGTGGTGGTCACAGGAGATGCTCTGGTCCAAGGGTGGTTTTGTACGAAGGCCTCCATGCTGATCAGGCGTCCATAACTCAAGTCTCCTCCATCTTTCAGTGCCACCTCCCCAAATACCTCCAGTCAAATAATTCTGAAAAGCAGTTTAGTTGCTAAAGTTTGCAATAATTGGACCTTTGACAGTCCAATGCAAGAGATGTTTGATAGAAGGCCCTTCAAAATAGGCATGTTGATTTGAGGGTTGAGCAGTCGCATGCGTGCGTCTCTCCACTAGATGGCTGGATGTCCCTTTAGTTTCCTCTGGATGTGCTGCCCTCTCTGGTGGGCCGGTGTCCTCCCAGTGCCACCAGGGCAGCCCATATTGACACGGGGTTTGAGTGTGCTGAAGAGTCACACTGCAGTCAAGTGTGCCCTTTCGCACAATTCACACTTTGTCACTACAGCGAATTGTCAGAGTCTTCATTAAACTCTGCATTTTGACACTTAGAGCTTTGAATCTTTAGACATTCTCATTTGAAGGTCTTCATTATAGTGTCATAGTTTATAGGATTGGCTATACTGTGATGCCCGACTATCTGGGATGGAGCACAGCATTTCCTTGAACGTGGATCTATGGTCTTGCTTTAGGAGAGCAGAATTTCTCTTATACCTACGTGTGCCTCCCTATGCCGGCCTCATTCCTTTCCTTACCCTTCCAGAGCGTCTGGAGCCTGAGGCCTCCATTACCGTGTCCATGGGCATCGACTTCAACGACTCCACCCAAGCTGCAAGCTTTCAGCTTTGGTAAGAGTTGCACTATCACGGCAAGGCGATGGTACGCGCTGATCCAAATTTTTCTTATGGATAGTAATACATTGTTAACTGCATCCAATTTTCATAGAATACACTGTGAAATAAAAAAGGCAAGTCTTTCAGTCGTTTTTCTAACGTGCACAAAAATCTTAAGCTCCATTGTTCGACAGCCATGTCTGTTTACAGTATTGTAAATAATTTTGACGCCGGATGAGATTTTTCTCCATTAAGTCACAGAATCTCTTTGACCGTGATGACGTTTCCAAAAGGCCCCCATGCCTCGGCAGACCTGATCTACGTACTGCTTTGCTGCTTTCTCCTTTAGAACAAGGTGGCAATAATAACATCTCAGCGATGAATGACTTGTGTAGCTACGGGCCCAGTGACGAACCTGCCAATTCTGTTCTGCATCATTGATTTTTTGGGCAAATAGTTATTCCTTATTCATTCTTTTTTTTTTTTTTATTACTTTGGGAGCTCTGCTGCCTTAGTGAGATTTTAAGAAAAACAATCCTGTTCCTCTGTGCTGGCAAGTAATTGTTTATTATCATCTCATTATGTGAGCAGTGTTGATCAATACTGTAGAATGCCTGGATATGAATAATATTACCATTTATAGATTTACCTCTGGTATTGAAGTGGGATTTTTTTAAATGATCAGTATAACGTGAGCCCACTGACACAGCTCACACAATCACAAGCCGTTAGACGTGCATGAGCGAGAGAAATCATTGCATTATTGCCACTGCTTTTCAGTAGGGAGCCCTTATTCTCATTTTGAAATGTGAAATCAGGATGTGTTAATACTGTATATGACTCTGTTTCTCCCCCTCGTCAATGACTTTTAGTTTTTGGTAGTCAGCTGACACTGGCAACACATTTAATGTGGGGTGGAAAGACCAGGATCGAGTACGTCATCTTAAGTGGTTGCTTACAGTAGCCCCTTGTCACCAGAGATAGGCCAACATGGGATCCTCAGTAATGAAGCCTCATGTTTCGGTAGCTTATGAATGGTACTTATATATTTGTTTGTTTTTCATATGCATCAGCGGATCTGATTATAATTGGCTTGATTATAGCCTAATTACGGCTGTTTTCTGTTTAATAAGTTTTCCCTCAAAGGCTTGAAAACACGCGTGCGTTATTCATCTTATCAGCCAGGACAGGTTCTGCAAGGGTGTCGCCGTTCTTACCCTGCACCTCTGAAGTGATAAACCGAAAGCTTAACTCAGATGCTTTTGCAGAACAGCTGACATTCTGCGAAACTGCGGATTATTCACTCTGCACATGTCATAGTATATTAGATGGGGGAGAAAAATCACAAAAACTGTGGCCAGTAATTCACTTAAAGGTGGCCTGATTCAGCACGGAGCATTAGTCCTGTGCCGGATTGCCCATGTTTTAAAACGACGTGGTCTTACCGTGTGTTTATGCATCTGCATGCAGAAGTTATGCGGAACCATTCATCATCTTTCTAGATGCTCTTCCTGGACAAGTGCCCCCCCCACCACCCACCCTCCATCAAATACAATTGATCCTGTAGCAGTGTAATCACAATTACTCGCCGCCTTAATTGGCCTGGCCTAAATCAGAAAATGAGAACCGATCGGCAGCACGGCGATCGATGGCGTTATCAGAAAGCCGTTTGGGGCGGGGGAGATGGCAGTAATGAGGGATCAATCAGCCCCCGGCACCAATCATCAGAAGTGTGTTTGGCATTGCAATGGGAGCGTCTGCCACAGAACACCACCGCGCCGTGTCACGCTGCTGTCAGGTGGCTTGGGCTGAGCGTCACAAAACAAAGGTAACAAATAAACCTGAAGAGTCACACTTTGGGCCAGCGTTGTATAAGAAATCAGACATAACAGTGGGTTTCATTTTAGTTACTTGAAGGTTTTATATTTCCTGTACTTCAGTGGGACTATAGGGTTTCAGCTTCAAAACAACTCAGTGCTGCTGGATATAAAGTATTTAATGTGGTTTTTTTTTCTTGTATTCAGAATGTTTGCAAGTCACGAGTTCTTTAATTTTGTCAAGATAATTCAGTGTTCTGTGGAAGTTTATAGCAGTGATAGATAGATTAAACACATGTGAAAAGTGTTTGATTTTAGTCCTTTTTCTTATAGTTAACTAATGAAACTATCTGGAACATCCTACAGAACCTCGGGCTGCAGATGCAGTGGGGGGATTGGGGGACGATAAGGACATTTTCGAATCAAATTTGGGCCGTGACGGCAAACCAGCCTGCGGAACCAAGCTACAGCGGCTTTGGACAAGTGAGACGGGTTGGGTAGTGCCCACGCTTTGGCGAGCACAGCTCTGGGCCTGACAGCATGCCGCGTTCACGTCCAAACAGAAAGGGTCGCTCGTACCGAGAATGTCTGTTAATCCCACCCACTTTCAGCTCTGTTATCTAAAAGTTAAATGGCAGGGAGCCTTTTAACTACCTAATAGGTGCTCGTTGAGCTTCAGATGTGTAGCGGCCGACTTGGCCAGCAGGCGGACGCTAATGCGGAGGTGAGCTGACAAGCGCAGGACTGTTACGTTCTCGCGGCGGCCGCTAATGAAGGTCACACCGAAAGCTGCCAGCTTAGCAGCTGGCTAATGAGCGGCCTTGAATGGACAGATGCACGGCTGGCATCGTTTATGGTCCCTGACTGGTAGCGGACGTGCCGCGCTGCAATAGGCTGTGGGAGGAGAGTCCCATACTGTCCCCAGCTCTTTGATAGGAGATCGACGGATCTAATTTCTTAGGTTTTAAGAATAAAAATTTAGCAGTTTGTTCCCCGTCCTGTGCAAACTGCTTCCCTTTGAGATACTCTGATGATATCAGCCAGAAGTATCAGGGAACGAGAGGTTTGTCACAGGAGGTTTTAATCTCCAGCAGACAGCTCTGGGGACATGGCCGTCGCCGCCTTGTTTCCGTCTGGCTGCTTGGGGTAAAAGGGTCTTTCCTGTCACGGATGAAGGTATGTGCGTATGCGTCTCGAACCTCTTCGGAGGCTCCGGGGCGACTTTCTCAATGGCATTTTGCACGTTTCTGCTCTGTGTCAGAGCATTGGGCCAAAAAAAGCTCGCGTGCACGCACACACACACAGCTGCATCGCGGAGTCAGTGTGTCAAGATCCAGGCATTTGTCTGGGATGGCGCACTCAAAGATGGCGTTCAGTAGGTCGGAAGCATCTTGACGTGTGTCGCAGCTTTGATGTGGCGCAGGGACTGGATGGCACTTGGACCGAACATTTAAAGAAAGCTCTAAAGTCAAAGGTTATCAAAGAAATGTCAGAGATGTAAGAAGGCGTCGACTCTTGGGGAGAATGTCTGTCACTCCACTGGTGGCCGAATGACACTGGTGTCATAACAGCCATGCCTACTGTTGCAGCACCAAAGAGGACCGGTTCAGCGTGTCTGTCCAGCCGGCCGTGGGAGAGCTCTTTCTGCCAGTCACCATGACGGAGCGGGACTTCCACAGGGAGCAGGGTAAGAAGCCATTTCCTGCCCCCGAGTTGGACCAGCAGACGGTGGGGGGTCATCCCTCCCCTCTGACTGTTTAAGAAGTTGCCGCCAAATTACCGTGACATGAATTGATTTTGCCGAGTGCTGAAATGTTGGGTAAGGGTTTACATAAAGTTTTAGGGCAATGTAAACAGATTTTAATAACCCCGTTAATTTTTCTTTGACATTAAAAAAAAAAAAAAAAAAAGAAATCCTTGCTTTTAATTACAAATGTTTGACCACTGCCTGTCTCATCTGTTCACTGTGACAGACTGGAAGCTGGAACTGCCTGTACACCATCTTAAAACAGCTCCTCTCTCAAGGGTGGTTCTTGGCCTTAACTACCTTGTTATGGCCAAATTCAAAGGACATGTTTGATGAGTGGTCCTGGCTGAAGGAGATCTACTCATTCTTTGTAATCTAACGCGATTCAAAGCCAAAGCTGCGTTTGAACTCCTTGGTTTTTCCTCTAATTAGCAGCCTTTAAATATGATGGGTAGACAGAAGATTTTTCAAATGAATACAGCAGTGACTTAGACTAATTGAGTTTAGCTCATGGTTTTTGTTTGTATTCTCAAGATTTGTGGTACGGTTTCTTGTGGTGACTTGTTTTTTTAATCTTTAAAATATCTGATATTGCTTTGAATTGTGCAATTTTAATCTGCTCAGATGATCTGCCCCCCCCCCCCATCTTTCTCTGCACTCCCAAACAAATGAACATTTTCCTCCTCGGATCACAGAGTTCATTTCTTCAGATGGTGAATCTGAGCTATCCCTGCGGCTCCAGTCTTCCCTGGGAGTCTAATAGGCCCACACGTCTATTCTGCCTAGCAGCTGTTGTGTAGGCCTTTCAACCAATTCCCCATACTTCAGGTCTCCATTTGGTCCCAGGGTTTCTGCCTCCTAAGTTGAGGTGATAGGGTCTGTGAATGCAGAAGCCCACCAAATTACCCCCCCTACACACACACGCTTCACATGTTTTCCTGAGGGCTGGATGTTTTGATCAAGTCTTGTCTGCTTTGCTGCGACCGCACTGCCTCCAGCCTGGCTCCCACCGAGAGCCAGGCTCGATTCGGGCCCCTGATTCCCCCACGGACCCCTTGCCAGACCCCTTTCTTCTTCTGCCACTTTCTCTCTGCAGTTGTTGATTATTTGTCTGAATAAAAGTGGCAGCTGTGTGTTATGTTTAATAGAGCAGAAATGCTGCTCAGAATAAAGCTATTTGAAAATTTGTTTATATGAAATATTTGTAAATATAGGCCAGTCTCCCAGCGCCTCGGCATCTCCCTCCCCTGTCTTCCCGAATTCTCGTTTTGACGTTGGACCCTTGGCTGGCGAATGTACCGCCTGGTCTCTCAAACCCCCCACCCCTCCCCTTCCCAGGCTGCTTGCATTGCCAATGACGCACACTCTCTCCAGAATGAGGACTGTTGGAGTGATGTCTTATCTCCAAGGGGGGCCGGAGCGAGTCCTGTCAGAATGCTCCCCCTCGGGGGGGTCACGGCAGGAGAGCCCTGGATCTGTTATCATAGAAGGGGAAGAAGGTCGGCTTGGCTACCTGTTTAGAACCAATTTCCCAGGCTCCAGTCTCCTCTGGGGGGCAGAACCAAGACCCATGTGGGCTGCCAGGGTATCCCAGCGCGGCTCCTGTTCCAACACTCAGAGACTCACCTGTGCGGAATTTGACCAGTGACTCATTCTTCCTCCTCCTCCTCCTCCTCAAATCAATTTAAAGACATTGCTTAAAACGATGGAGGGGGGGAAAAAAAGCCAATTTTCATTGAGTGTTCACTATTTGCTTGTTAAAAATTCATTTAGTTTTGCCCCTGAAGCCAAAATGTTTCTAACATTTAGCAATATTAATATTGGCTTTCTTTGAGTTTTTTCGTTGTGGTCTCGTGTTTCATGAAAGGCCTCTTACTCATTAAAGCGGGCTGGGAGGCCTGTAGCTCCAGATCCTCTTTTGAATAGAAAAGCGTTTACCTTTTTTGGCCTTTTAACTACCTTAAGCAATCACATTTGATGTTAGTTAATTACAACACTTTGGTCCCCCACCACCAGCCACTTCGTCTCCAGCTCAGCAATCAAGACAATGCATTTGCTTACCGTGCCGCTAGCCTGAGTGTTCTGCTGTGTGTAAATTAATCTTGATTCAGTTTACACTGTCATGCTGAGTGGTACAAATTGCCTATAGCAATAAAACAGCACAAGTATTTTTGTGTGTGTGTGTGTGTAAAGGTAGATTGAACGTGTGCCTCTCTTGATAGGCTGTTACTTTGCTTTATGCCAATACATTAGGCGCAGATAATGAATCTTCTGTTCTGAAAAGCATGGTATAGTTGATTTTTAATTTTACTTCAATAGAGCGGTACCTTGTCTTTTAAAGCCCAAGTTAGACAAACCAGTAATGACAAGAGCGTTAAGGTTAAATATTAAGCAGTGCATTCACTCGTCTGAGTGCCATCCATCTTTCCATTTGCGGGAGCTCCACAAAAGTACCAGTTTTGTGCAACATTTCCTTTAATTGCACGCTGGTGCAAAAACAAGCTTTTAACATAAACAGTTACATTCATTATTCAGCATTTGCTCTTCAATGGAGCTTAATGGATAAGGTTTAAGCCCTAAGTGAGGCAGCCCACATCCTGTGCCGGGTGCGGGTTCGGCCCCCGGCCGAGGCGTCGTCCGTGCTTCTCTGGGAGAATTAAGCGGCCCGTCATGGAAGAAGCTTCTTGAGGACCTCATAATGGCAGGCCGCGTTTTATTTATTTGGTTTTATTTTTCACACCCCGCCCCTTCCTTCCCCATAAGGGCTCTTTGTGGAGGGACATTCGGTATTTCAGGTTTTTGTTGTTTTGGCCCCAGTGTTGTGACCGTATTGTTGTTGTTTATTAGTAATGTCTTTTTTTGATGAGGTGTTTTTCAGGTTACCGTTTCACGTTTCATATTTTTACGCCAGCCTCAGTTAATTATTCTTTGTTGATTATTTTTTCCCCTTGAGTTATTGTGAGGGGAATGAATCGATTTTAGAAGTAAACTGTCCTGATCTTCTGCTGAAAGAAGGTAGCGGGCACATTTTATATTCTGTTTATTTCTAATGAATATGTTCGGACTACTTCTAGAGTTACTTGTGTGTATGTAATATTCAGTATTAATACTAAAATTTACTTTGCTTCTAAATAAGTATTAAGCTTTTTTTATTTGGTTATTGAGTAGTATGTGTTTGTATCATTATCTTTTATAATAAGTGGTTTTATAGAGCTCTTATTTAATTTAGCATATTACTCTACACTACCCCAAAATTCAAATGTATCCATGGAGGAGCAGTTATACAAAAAAAACCTCCTTGATTTATGAAATAATGTTCCCATTTCAATTACTTGAAATGTTTCCCTGAAAATGCTCTCTCAGATATAACCTTTTTCATATCCGGTTCAAATGGAACATAATTTGAGGGATTATCTTTTGCTATGCTTAAATCTGAGCATGGGTAACGAGTTCATTTTGGATCAGATATTGATGAGAATTCATAAAAATGTCAGGTTCAAAGCTGATTCACAAATATTTCGCCCACCAACAGGGAAATTGACGGGCATGAACGAGACGTCAGAGACCGTCACCGTGGCCCCTGAGAACGCCTCTGCTCAGACCGTCACCAGGAAGGTGGTGTCTGTGGCCAATATGGGCATGGTCCCCTCCAGCCAGGACACCATGCACAGGTAGGCCTCAGTCGTACTGGGTGATGTGAAGAATGTTCAAATTGAAGCCTTCCATGTCCACTGAGACTACCCTTCATACACTGATACCGACTGCAGTGCTGTTAGCCGCTGTAATGCCCTCAAAAGTGTATCGTAATGTCTCTTCCATTTCTGTACTGCGGTCTCCTTCAGAAGTCTGAGGAAGCCTTATGAAAGGTGCAGTGCCATATTTAGAATTCACCTGCTTCACTGGTTAAAAAAAAAAAAATGTATAGGCCACAAAAGAAATGACTAGTTATTTATTTTCTTTTTTTGGAATCCCTGGTGTGATTTTATCATTTTTAATGACATAATGTTCTATAAGACACTGCCAATCATATACTGGTAACCGGTTGCTTTAAGGTTGTTAAAAGGCGCTGTAGTAATCAATTGTAGGAGTGCCTGTAAGGTAGGTCCCAAGTATGTTTGCACTTTGCGAATGCTGTGTTGAGTACACAGTCACCTGGCCGTGACGTTCGCTCATGGTCACTGGTATCGTCCCCTGCAGGATGATGGATGCCTTTGTTTTGGGCCAAAATAGTGAGAATAATGTAACATGAAAAATCCATGTCTCCTCCATTCCATTGAAAGATGACTCCCCAACATTTTTGGCTTAAAAAGTGTCCAGTAGAAGATTCCAGAGCCATCTCCCATGTTACTGGCAGATACGTTGGGTGAATGTTTAAAAAACGCTTGTGCATGTAATTAGTGTACACAGTGTGTGCTAATTAGTTTCCTCGTCTGCCATGCATATATGAACATCTGATGGATAATTACACCTCATTTTCTCTCGCTCTGTTTCTCGCAATCTTCTGTTTTATGCTTCCAATTGCTCCTTAGCCCAAATGATTGCTCATTAATAATAATTATCCTAAAAAGGCTTATACTAAAAAAAGGATTTTTTTTGAGTATTACTGCCTAATCCTGTCTAGACGTATGAGCCATTTATACGATACAGAAAGCAAAGTAGTGTTTCGTAAGAATCCCATCCATAATAAATAACAATAAGAAAGGCTAATGCTAACCGTGAGCACAATTGAAAAACAATCTGCCACACGGACAGACAAAGGGCAGCTCAGCAGATATTTAGTACTGTAATTTGATTACACGATTGCATACGGAATCACCTTGAGAGGCACAGAGGCAAGGACACATGGAGAATCTGTAGAAATCAATGATCAGGAATGAGAGGAACCTTCTCGCAGAGTCTCGTATTTCATTTTTAATAATCAGGAGTGCAAATTGCTTCACGTCATCCATCTCTTTTTTGGATCCAGTATGCGTAAAGGAGACCAACATGGTTCCTGTTGTCTTCTCAATGAAGGCGTGGTGGTAAGGCCGTGTTCATGGCTCAAGGGTGAAGATCTGCAGAATGCTGGAGTCCATGTTGAAGGAGGTAGTTATGTTGGAGTTCATGTGAAGCCAGAAAGTATAGGGGAGACCTCCAGTACAGAATCACCTCTGGGTGTTTGACTGCGCTTGGTGCGATACCACGGTTTGTGTCAATTCACAGAGCTCGACCGTGCCAGGATCGATACCTCGGTTTGTGTGCGTTCACAGAGCTCGACCATGCCAGGTTCGATACCTCGGTTTGTGTGCGTTCACAGAGCCTGTCCTGTTGAGTCCCATTAACCAATGGGAAAGAGAAATCTGAAGTTGACTTCGAGTGTCGGTCATGTCCATGGCCGAAAACACGGCCAAGTCAACTGTCACTGGAAAGGATGACCAAGAACAACATGCAGTAATGCTCATCATTGAGAGGAATTTCCTTAATATTTATTTTTTAGTGCATACTGACCAGTCCCAGAAAAGCGAACACTTCATTTTCACACTGAAAGGTTTTTACTTTGGAGGCTTTGGAGGGAGAAAATTACGGAGAATTTATGATAATGTAGCTAAGGTATAAGATGGTACTAATCATTATGAGCCGTCTAGTAGACTTATGGGATGCTTGAGGGTTAAGAAGAAATTGTCTTTGTACAGGATGATAGTATGGCTTTCACAGAAAACAGCAGAGTAACATGCAGACAATGATCCACGGCTCTTTGGAGCGTAACCCTGGGAGTGGACTGCTGTGGTTAAATGGAAGGGGACTGTTCTCTCACCCAATGAGCTGCAAGCGAAAATGGGGAAATGTTAGCCTGCCAATGCAGCCCTGTGCCCACAGAGAGGTGATTGATCCAATCGGATGCAAGCCCTGAGAGCTGATTGCAGAGGTCACTCTCTATTACCGGCTTAATGAAGGCGCTCCGTCCATTTGCATCCCTCTGAAGGAGCTGCTACCTAACGGAGGCACAGCCAGGTGCTCAGGGAATCCCGAGGGCGCGGTTTTCATGCGCTGGCTTCACGGAGCCGGTGTGAGTTAGCTGTGGCTCTTGTCTTAGAGGGATGGTGGGCCCTTTCTTAACCTTTCACTATATGCTTCTCAATTTTTCTGTTAAAAATAATGATCCCTTGAAATCTGACATTTTTTATCAGACGGCCCAAATGCATAAGCCTGCATGTTAAATATCATCCTCAGAGTTCCAGCAGTCATCCCCAAGGAAATGCCCTGATCCGTGCTTTTACCGAGCGCTTCATTCTGAAATATAAAGGGACTTATCCTGTTCCTCAGTAGTGCCTGCACCTGGTTACAGTCACGAGACGAGCTTTATGCTGTGCTGTCTTCTGTTTTCCAAGCTATACTGTAGGGTTGCAGCAGGACGAGTTTTGCATGCAAAGTGCACTATTGTCACATCTTATGGTTATTGCAGAGGCACTTGGTTAATTCTCTCACCTGACATCTCACCTCTCGCCCGTTTTTCGTAGCTCAAAGTATGTTTATTGCAGAAATCTGTAAAACGCAGCTACACTAAATGACTTGGGTAAAGCTTGACAATACTCTGCCCAGGATTCATTCCATCTGACTACTTAGAGCATCAGTGTTAAAATGTTTTTTTTCTAATTGACACATTAGCATATGTTATCGAAGTGCTAAATGGAGGCTGAAAATTGTATTCTGAGGCAAGCTTCTCTGTTTCTGTAGCCCCTCTTAAAACAGGCCTCAGATGAAAATGTGAGGCCAGCAATTCTTTTTTTGGCCACTAGGAGTCAGCACTGCTTTTTCAAAAGTGTCAGCTTGGAAAATAATGTTAGAAAAGGCATAAATTGATTTGCAAAATAGAAGGCAATAATAAATCAGTGTTAAAGTTTAAAAAAAAAAAACTTTTTGTCACGACTAAATATTTCTAATCATGAAAAATATGAATGTTCCATCTGAATTTGTTTTATATCTTTATCTTCCTACAGATTTACAGTGTAAAAAATTGAACTGCCTGTTTAATATGTTGTATAAGGTTTCCAAAGTTTTGTAAGTTTGTTTTTATTCAATTATTTTTAAAATTAAAGCTGAAGTCATATGAAGCTTCTTTAATATTAAAATTTATTATGTGTCCCTAATAAGGTGTTCACAGTAACTGCTGTGAGTTGGTGGGAGGGTGTTCTGGAAACAAGTGACACCCCATTAGGGGAATTTCATCGAGTCCACTGCGTTTGTAATTCTTATGAATTGTAAGCTGATTAACAATAAGAACAACAACAACAACATTCAAAATCTCCTGTACCTTAAACGGCATGTGGCAAGTGTTGTTTCACGGCTCCACCTTGCGGGTCAAAACCAGGACCCTGTCTCCATCCCTGTCTGCATTCTTTGTTTGGCTTCATTGCCATGTTCATCTGTTTTAGATTAATCGTGTAGTCTGGGCTTTGGGGGGCATACTTCTCAGAGTCGATGGGTTTCCCTAATTGGACTGTGTCAGCTTCACCCACCTTTAATCGAAGGCTTCACGTCCTGCGTTCTTCTGTTCTGACTGGGTTTGTGACGGGGCCTGGGGGACTCACCCGGCCTCATTCAGAGTGTACTGAGAGTTCTGGAGTCGCACCGTCGCAGCTCCGCATGATCACTGTTACCGCTCCCCGTCATTTGATTTGGCTAGGGTGACGGATTCACCAAGAACGAAGCCCTTAAATGCCAGTGACTCAGCAGCACTCAGAGTCATGCATGGCCTGTTAGCTTCATACGGGGATGCAACATGTAGAGCTTCTTACCAGAGACAGCTGCGTGCCGGTTTATTCTTACATTGTATACAGTGTGGAGTGTCACATGGAAGCAGAAAGGACTCTTTGATCTTTACTGTATTTCCTTCATTCATACTGCTTAATACCATGGCAAATTTTTGTATATATGAAACGTTCCTTCATATGTAAATCAGAAAAACTGGATGTTTTTTGTAATGACTAAATGTGTTCAGTGTTCTAAAGGACTCCTGAAAAATATCTTTTAAGCCAAGCTGCACACACTGAAATAAAACTGCGTGACACCTCGTGCCCCAGAGTGACCTGTCTGGGTCGTTGGGAGCACCGTTTGCTCTCGGGGGGGAGCACTACTTCGTTTTGTGTTTTATTTTTATTTTTGTGTTGCGGTGAAAGGAAGCAGATGGCATGGAAGGCAGTTTACATAAAGAGTCTCCAAAGTAATTGGGAATCAGCGCGAGCTTTACGAATCGATAGCCACGCGCCTCTCGAAGTCGGCCGGCTGCAGTTTGTGTTTTCACGCCTCCCAATTAAATCCCCAGCTAGCTGCACCTAACTGCATCCTGAGGAATACCAATGTGCAATCTCATCTTTACCTCATTGTGGGTGGTGTTAACATCTGGAAAAAGGCGGATATCGCTGTGTTGGGTTTGGGGGTGGGGGGGGGGAGCTTTATAATGCTTTTCTCTTTGCCCTTTGCTGCAGATTTAGGAGTTAGTCTTTCAAAATCTTGACAAGCAAGTCACTGGAGAAAATGAGTTGCAGTGAGAATAATGAGGTTCCGCCCCGTGTGTTATTTTGCAGACGTGAACATCATACTGTATGCATTCTGTGTAAGAATTGGCCAGGTGTTCCAGTGTTTACACCCACCAATGCTATAGAGACTAATCAGCTATTTAGACCCTTTAGCATATTAACAAGAGTCTGAGTTTCCGAATCCTTCTGGACACCTACACCGTTGATGGAATGTTTGCTTTCAGGATGAAACTGTAGGCACGGCGTGTGCGTTTCCATTTGAGAGCTCAAAACATTGGGGTGCCATGTGTTTAAATCCCTCCCATCCTTAGTGTTTTAGGTCCCGTCTACACCATTCTCCTGAGCTTTAATTACATCCCATGGCATGTACCACTCGTTCCTTGCCCGTGAGCCAGCTCACAGCTGCGTCCCGGCGGAGGGGCTTCATATGAAAGCCCACCTTTATCTCCCGCATTAACACGGGGGCCATACATGGCCAAGGGCCCAAAGGCGTGAAAAGTGCATTTGATCTCTCGCCGCGGCGCACTTTGCGGGCCTGTCGGCCAGCGGTTTATTTAAACAGCCGAGGATGGCAAGGCACCGAAGGCGATGGATCATCAGGCCGTGCTGCCGATATGCCTGCCGTCCACCAAGGTCGTGTTCCGGAGTGTAAAAATGGCAGCCTCGGGCTCCAGTAATTGTAGAGTACATGATAGATTTATGTCGAAAACCATTAAATAACGTATATAAAATGCATTTCCTTCAGTGTAGGAGAGCCAGACGAAGACGTCCTGCTATGCGTTTAAGCTCCGAAGTTAGGAAAAGATGGGCGAAGCTAAAGTAGGGAAGATGGCGGTGTCTCAATGCAGTAATTATGGGTGGAATTGGCAATTGGATGTTTACCAACATAAACCTAGGTTATGTTAGGCTATATTTAATATATAGTTCTGTACACTGCAAGTTGTCACGATATCTGTGGGATAATACGCTGTTTGGAATTTGAATTGCTTCCTTTGTAACGTGCGGATTAGCATTAATGTCACCAGTGACTAGGCGTCTGAGGGCGGGGCTTCCTGTGCTGTATAAGGCCCTACACACGCCGTCGTGCGCAGTACTCAACGTAGAGGCTAACGCTCTTATTTATTGCACCCAGCTGGTTTGTCGTACCCTGGGCCGCAGAGGCAGGTGCCTAAAGTTAAAGATCCACATCAGCATGCTAGCCTTAGGGGTCGAGCCATGAGCCATTCGGGGAGGGAATCTTTTTAGCCACGCGATAGCCCCCTCGGGAGGCTGCCTCTGTGCTCCTGCCGGGGGAGGGGGTGTCAGTTTTGAGAGGTGGTCCAGTGCCCGCATTATCGGTGTGAACGTGTGACAGTAGCTTTGGCTGTACTGGTTCGCGGTCTGACACTCCAGCCAGCCTTCACCTAAACCCAGCATGTGGCTACGTCACGGTCCTCGTTGGGACCATCAGACACTGGCTTTATGCTATGATGTCATACCTCTTGTTTTTAATATATTCTTTTATTTGCCACTCGTATTAGGCTACGTTGAATCTTTATTATTCTCTTGTTCTTCCCCCCCCCTTGGGGGCAAAAGAGTACCGATTTGGAGAATATGTAGGGATGTGTGTCTAGATATTACCCGACAAGCTAACTGCTATAGCTAACAGTAAAGGGGTCAAGTTAATGACCTGTCCCACGTTAAATAAATGGCTCTGTTGTAGCCTCTGTGTGATTT
This sequence comes from Gymnarchus niloticus, assembly GCA_009936485.2. Classification (NCBI taxonomy): domain Eukaryota; kingdom Metazoa; phylum Chordata; class Actinopteri; order Osteoglossiformes; family Gymnarchidae; genus Gymnarchus; species Gymnarchus niloticus. The sequence goes on along the minus strand of JAACJT020000095.1, from coordinate 7,673,238 downwards.
ATGTGCTTTTAATAAATCAGCTGATACAAGTCATTTATGAAGAATTTGTCTTCGCATTTCTCTTTAGGGGCCTCCATTAAGATGTGTTCGTCAGTCCCTCCCGGGGCAAGGGATTATGGGTGTTTTAGCATTTTAATTCACATGTCATTGCTAGGAAGCCCTTGAATTGAAACATTGTACCGTTTTGTGTAAAACGCCAAAGAAACTCTCAGCTCCGTGCATTGTTCAGCCAGCAAAGGAAACTGGGCTACACGTGTGTTGTTTACCATCTCCTAGAACAAAACAGTGACATGTACAGTCTTTGCTGCAATGCTTTCAATGGCCTGGATATCCGTGGGGATGCATGATGCATGATCATGATTAGTGTGCAGCGAAATTGAACTTAACTGTTTAATATGAAGTTTGTTGGGGGAGGGGACTGTCTCTATTAGCTCTGTGGTGGGATTTGCTTCTTTTATTTAAAGAGCAGATCAAATAAAGTAATTTTGTTAATAATGCAGCCCCCCCCCCATGGTGTAATTGTTTTAGTGGTGCAGGTAGTGCTGTTCCAGAGGAGGACCCTCCCCTCTCAACTCCATCCAGTAACACCATCAAGCATGTTGATGTCATTAAAAGAGGGATGAGGAGGAAAAGAAATGACTCTTTAAGAGAAGCTGCTTCCTGCTTAAGTGGCTAATATTTTAATTAAGTCTGAAGATAAGTTTTTGGAGTATCTAGTGATAATCCCCTTCTTTTCTGTTGATGGTAATTAGGTGGGTCCCCTGGGGCCCAGTGGGGCGCCGGTGCTGGGTACGCACTAATTGTCCGACACGAGACACCGTCCAGTTGGTTGGCCGCCGAACGGGCTCCCGGAGCTGACAGGCCTCGGCGCTCGTTTGAAGACGAGCCTTTGTGGGCCTTTGTCAGCTCTAACCGGGGGCTCCATTGTGGCTAAAGATGTTGCGCAAATTGAGGCAGATGGCCCCAATTCAGACGCGTGGCATTCAGCAGGAGTGGGGGGGGTGGGGGGTGGAGTCACCCTGTAAAAGGAGGGTCAACCCAGGTCTGGGACCCGCTTGGCACTTGTTAGCGTCCTCAATGGGACCCATGTGTGCCCGTTTGCCTCCGCTGTGGTGTTGCCAAGTAACCGGGCAGGGAGCACTGAGCCTGTTTCCCTTGGGAGGAGTGTCGTCCCCCCCCCGATTTGGCCCCGGTTCACCTCGCTCTGGGGCTAATGTGAATGGGTGCGATTGACAGGGGAGGCCATAGCCAACCCTAAATGCCTTTCGGTCAGTTGGGATAATAGACTGGCTGGTTTTTGTCTCTGTTATTCTGGGTAATTAAGGGATTTTCCCTGTTTTGGAATTCGCTTGTTTTGAGGACATCGTGTGTGAGGTATGGAAATGAGTGGTAAGCTATTGTTTGCCTTCAGACCAGATCCGTTTCCTTAAATCAAAGAGTAATACAGTTTGTCACTTTTAATTGGGACTAGTATGAGGCAGTGTTATCCATGTTAACTCTTTCACGTTCATTATCCTTGTCTACACGCTGGAATAAAAACAGTAGTTTGCCGATGATAGACAATTGCTTAATAAAAGGCTGTTTCTGGCTGCAGTTTAGTTGATCTTCTGTGTTGTTAATCTCTGCTAATCCAGCATCTTTAGGCACAGTTATAACTTTGTGTCCTGGTCTTCCTGTGTTATACGCATGGCCTGTAACCTTAATCCCTGTCTTCTGGTTTAAGGGTTAGTGTGTTTCATCACACTGTTGTGGAGATGTCATCGACAAGTCAGTTGTAGATCCATAGGTGTAAGAATGTTACCTCTGAACCAGCTCGATATCTCATGATGCCATCAGTGCTAAAATGCTGAAAACCTCAAAGGAGTGTCTGTCCTGAAATGGGTTAAACATTTCTTTGGTGAGATGGTGATAATCAAAAGTTAATGTCATTCGTAGGTTTGATGCTTTAAAAACACCTGCATGTGAGCAGCTGACTGTTTCATGCTATTTACCACTTGCATATTTTCATACTTCCCTCACTTTTTGGACCCAGCTGCAACAAACTAATATAATTCTTCCTAATTTTCATAGTGATTACAAAACTAAAATAAATCATCGCAAGTTTGAATTGCTTTATATTTTTCCAATAACAAAATCAGAGAGATTTAAAAACAAACTAACTTCCGAAAGTGGAAAAATCCAATTAGCGAAGGACGGAAATTCTTGCTGGGAGAATATAATATAAGAAGGCAGCCTTGCAATGAGCTTCCTGAGAATTAGGCCCATGTCAGTGCAGTCTGTCATCTGTCTTCTTGACGCCCATCGATGTAACTGTCCCATGCTAGCAGTCCCTGATATGTGGCACATGCGGTATGGCACCTGTGTGCTGCCCCGTCTCATCCAAAACAAAGAGGGATCGTTACCGTACCATAGAAATGCCAGATGTGTGATGGGGGGGTGTGGTAAATTAAAACAATCAAAGTCACGTTTGAAGGAAGTACAGATATTCGTTAGTAACACTCAGCTAAACTTCAGTCAGCTCGGTCTGTTTGGGTACCCACTTATCGAAAATGTGTGTGATATGCTAGGCACACATTTCAGGTTCGGCACAGGATTTTTCATCTAGGAACATGGAGTCTCCTGACCAGCCTCGGCCCCATCCCTTCTCCCTTCCCCCTTCCCCACCCACCTGCAGGTTTGCTGCCAAGACGGCGAGCAGCGGGGCCCTGGTTCTGGCCACTGTGGAGCTGAAGGAGGAGTCTGCGGCCCGCCTTGTGGTCAACACGGATAAGACGGTGATGGGGTCCATGCTTCTGCGCGAGCTGAAGACGGCCTTGTCTCAGGGGTAGAGATCTCACAGCTGGACCTCCAGGCCCAGCATGCTGCAAACATTTACCGCATTAGAGCCACCATCTGGCGCAGGCCTCCGAGGAAACGGATAGCGGCCAGGAGGAGGCGAAGAGGGCGGGAACGTATCAGAGCGCTGCTCGGTGCCCCTAAACACTGCCTAACCACTGCCAAACCGCCACCAGTCCTGTCTCTCTCTCTCTCTCGCTCACACACACACACACATACACATACACATACACATACACACACACACACACACACACACACACACACACACACACACTCTTTGAGTATCGTGTGTTATTCCAGTAAATATGCAGCCTTCGTTTCCATGCCTACCCAAACACGCTTACTAATGAAGAAGGAGCACATCTTGGCTATGGAAATTCAACATTTGAGTGCTTTCTGTTACAAAGCTCTTCAGCTTCAGATTTTTAATTTTTCTAGTCTTTTTCTCTGCCTGCTGAAATAAGAAGCTTTCCTTAGAGTCCTCCATGCCAAAGGTTCGCAGCGATGCAGTCGACGTACCCTAATAAACACATGGTTTGGGTGGCCAAGTTTGCTCTGCTACACCTAGCATCTCTCTGGACAGAAACCATCATTTTCACTTACAATATTCAAGTGCCTCTTTTTTTTCTTTTTTTTTTAAATGACCAAAAAGTATTTTGTTGATCTTGTTTATGGCTCTGATCTTGAAATAAAGGTTATGGATGATGATGATGAGCTTATTCTGTCTGGTTACTCTGGTGATGAAAACTCAAACTAAATTCAGACGTGCAGTTGGAATGGTTCACCTTTTGCATAAATGTAAGACACGTTCTTATGGCCCATACTGCTAGAACATTAATGACCTGGTGTCTTAGTCCCTGTCTGAGTAATAGAACCTCTTTCCGTCTTGGTCTCCATTGGCAACAGAGCAGCTTCCTGTGCTACAGTGTTGTACACAGGAGAGAGGCCTGCCATTTCCATGCTGTGTTCAGGCAGCACCCTCGTCTTTTATACTCCATTCTCACCACAGCCTGATGACAGATTGGTTTTGCTGAGGAGTGGGGCTACTTAAATGTGTTTTGACCAGGAACTACCCCTCAGCGCATGCGTGTTGTCTGTACCAGTCGTTTCCTGCCTGGGGCCCCGATAGCAGGACTTGTCAGGTGCACACACACACTGAGGAGCCCCGCGGGTCGGAAACCACCAGCAGTAGTCTGCAGCTCCCTGGAGACCAGCGTCAGAGAGTAGCTGTGCCCCTGTAGTTTTGAAAGTTCGAAATACTGGCATAATGGGTAATAATTCCCGAACCTCTCCGCTGTTTCCTTACTAACTGTTGTGTTTTCCTGGGAATTCAAGGAGCATGTGGGCTCTGGAAAGGCCTGTTTACATGAATTCATTCGTACAGCGCTGAATCGTGAGTCTTACCGCTAATGACATAGTGAAGTTTTATATGACAGCATCACTCCCCCCACCCATGTGATCAGTGTGCCAATGACTCATCCGGTCACCTCGGGCCTGCGTGGTGTGTTTATGTCCCGTCCTCGAGGATGCTGTGGCCCGATCTCTATTTTAATGTGCTGTTTATTCAGACACACGGGGGGTCGCCGGTGAAGACATTAGCGTGTGCTCGTTCATCACCACTGTGACACCTTTAGCCGGTGGGCCTGCTCGCCGTGCCGCTCTCTGCACTTCTAGGCAATGTTTTATGAAAGAATAACACGTCACCCTCCAGCCATGCAGCCATTCATCCCCCCCCAACAGGGCCTCTGCAGACACACACGCACACGCAGCCCCGCATTCCTCCCTCCCTCTGGTGCACGTCGCTGCCCTAACATGCGTTTCTCGCCGATTCTGCATCGTCTGCAGCCTGTCGGCCCAGAATGGATGGTCTGGGCTCGTGTGCGTTCAGCCCACCTGGTGCTAGAAATGGAGGGAATTGTTTGCCGGGACAGCTGAGGAGATCTAACCTGGGGCCATGTGAGGGCACTTGCTGGGGTGGGGGCAGCTGTTAATGGGCCTATCATGCCATGATCTTGGGGGGGGCGGCAACTATGATCACATGTGGGCCTCTAACACCTGATTGGTAAACATTGAGTCTTCACTCCTTATGCTGCTGTGGTGTTGTTTGCCTCACAACTCCCATAACAGCACCAAGTGAGGACATCTGCTTGATGCAGGTCAATATCTGCCTTTCCTCATCCTCATCCGTCCCTCATTTAAGCTCTCTTGCTTTGTGCGTCTTCCAGGTCCATGAAGGGCTCCTCTGTTAGGTTTTTGTCTTGAGTAATGTGTTCTATAGCTCTTGCTCCTGTACTAACTTGCACTCGTTACTGGTCCATCATCAAATGTTCAGCCTAGCTGCACTCATACCAGGCTAGTGCTTGTAATGTGTGTGCCTTGCTGTATGTTGCATTGGACAAAAGCATCTGCTAAATAAATTAATTAAAATAACAGTCTGGTAAGATGCAAGATTCTGCCTCCACGGTTCTTAGACTTCCTCTCATGTAATCGAGGACCTTTTCTGCAATGCGGATATTGATACTTAACAATTTTGTTTTGAAACCATCATTTTGTCGGTTAAATGTCCTGTTTTTATTTGATTGGGTTGTCCTGTCATGAAACAAGAAGAGCATTCAGGCGATCACCCCTTTACCCAGCGAGAGCTGCAGCCAGGCTGGCGGCGTGGTCATCCATCACACCAGCTGCTCGAAGTGACGGCATTATACCGACTGGCGAAACTTTCCCCAAACAGCCTCCCGTTTGGCTGCTGCAGATCTGCTCTGCACTCTCCCAAAACACAATCTGTGGCCCCTTTCTCGTTGCCACCTGAGAGGCGAATCGTCGCGCTCATCTTTCCCGCGGCTTATTAGTAAACGACAGCAAGCCTGATGGCGTTCCCAGCGTCCCTCCCTCCCTGGCTCCCCTTTCCCCAACCCCATCTCTTGCCATCACATGTATGTAACCTCTCGCGGAGCTCATTGGCTAATTAAGATTCCGGGCAGAATTCCGTGCTGACGACCGCCGCATCTGGGCCCTGGGGGTGCGGCAGCCCGCAGCTGGCGAGGTTGATCTGCACCCCGGTGTCTGTGGCTGGTCATAAATAAACCCTCTTATATAGTTGTTATGAACACCTGTTAGATCATCTGTCAAAGGGGCCCTGTTCACATTCATCACCGCCTCCATCGGTAGCTCTTCCACCTCCATCCGTTCCTCTGCAGCTCGCAAGGCCTCTTTCAGCGGGCTGGCTATTACCTCGCCATAACGGCCTGCTTCCTCTTGCCATTTCAACCTGCCGGGAAAAGATTTCACCACTTGGCAAAATTTCATAAATAAAGGAGCAATTGAGTGCCGTAAAAGTTTATTTTTGTCGTCGTTTGTCACTCCGGTGGAGTATAAATCAGAGCATGGAGCGTCTTGGGCAGGATTGCCTCCGTGGGGGGGAGGTAGTGGGGAAACGGTCGACTTCTTCTTAGGGGCCTAATGGGACGGCTTGATGGGATGAAGCTGCCTCAGGGCCACTCGCTCATCCCGCTTTTATTGCCCTTCGGGCGAAGAGAAGCGCCACGGGGAGCCGGGATGGTTTATGGGCGCGGTAGATGGGCCAGGTTTCCCGTCGACGGGCGGGAGAGATGTCTTTATCTGCCATGATGACATGGACTCTCGCGGTATGCAGCCGTGATTTATGTTGCACTCCCCACCACCGCATCCTTACAAGAGTGCATGTAGTTGAACGCGGATAAACCTAATCACTTAAAACGTGTGGTCTTTTTTTTTTTTTTTGGTGCACGTGGGCTTTTCAAGGGAGGGGTCTGGGATTTGGATCATCAAGGGTGGACTTCCGGCTTTTCTGTGGAGGCTGCGACTGGCTCTCCAGCACCATATCCAGGCTGAGTCAGTGTAGACAACTTGGGACGATTCAAATGATTAACAAAAGACTTTTGTGCATAGGGCCGTTCGACCTGAAAGGGTATGTGTAGGAGTCTATGCGGAAGGTTCTGTACTGAGAAAGTAACTTAGCAATGCCACCTTATCTGTCATGGATTTTTATTTAAGCTCTTCAGATCTGAAGTGTTAACACAAATCATTATTTTACACAATATTTCGGCTGGATGTTTTGGTTTGTACTCAGGATTGACAGGCATCCTGTCCAGGATCTTTCATGTTGTGTATCGATGCTGACTCTGATCAAGGTTCACGCTGACCTGGTACCGGTTAAGCATTTATGTCTGTATGTATGTTTGTATGTTAACCAATTTTAATATAAACCTGGACTCTTTCGGTTACTCAAAGCAGCAAGTTTTCAGTAGCGTCCTTCTAAACCACAGTTACGGAGTACCTGGTAACATGTCTCAATAAACATATTTACGAATTACCCGTATTTTACTCGTGGTCCGGCCGGACATCACATTTGACTCTGATTGAAGGATCACCGTCTGTCATAAATGAAGCCCTGAAAATTCGTTTTCCAGAGCATTTGTAAAACTTCCAGTGCCAGAAATGAGGCCCGTTTGAAACATTTATCATGGAAAAGACCTACAGACAACACATATTTTATTCTCAAGTATAAATGACATCACATCGCACAAAAAAAAAAAAAATGCTTGGGTCGTGCAGACGATGGATCTGAAGAGCATTTATGCTTCAGGGCCTGACTCTGGAAAGAATTGAATGAGCCGAAGCGATCTGGTGTGACTGTAAAGGCGTGGAGTCGGCTTCCCCTTTATGTACGTCGTCCTGCTGGAACATCTCAAATCGGGAGTTTACTGCTGCCATAAAACGGCATCCGTAAACGGGGAATAAAACAGAACGTAACTTTACTGTGACACCTCGCGGTCCACCTCATCTTTGGAGGCAGACATCAGGAGAAGGGGAGGAGGCACAGATCAGACTGAGATATATTTCAAATATGAATTTGAGGCACATTAAATGTAGCCAGAATAGTTATTACCACTGTTGTTCTATGACTTACACCATTGTATCTTCAGTGATGATTACTTATGTACAATAAAAAATACAGTTACAGCGTTAACTCGTACATTTTGGCATAATGACTGTTAATATCCCAGACTGTTCCACGCTAATTTTTCTCACTTTGACCAAGGGATACAAAAGAACCAGCCTCTTGACCAAAGTAGTGGTGACACGACATAAGTTGGGCACAAGGGCCAGCAGTTTGTGGGGGGAAAGCTGCCACAAGTAGTCATTAATGGCAGCAAAATTTCCTGCTTCCTGTTTTCATGCCAGACTGTTAAAGCGAGTGAACAGGGAATATTCAGTAATTCATCACAATGCAATGACCTCAAGAGCATTGTTTGAATTTTTGTGAATGTGAATATCACAGTGGGTGTCTGTAGAATGCTTTTTCATAAACGCATAATTATGTCAAATTATGTAACGCATCGCTAATTTCTGCACTGTAAATAACATGACGCTGGTAGGTAAAGTGACGGTGATGCTCGTTTTTGTTTATCTGCAAATCACCATCGTAACGGCCATGTTACCAGGCGCTCTAAATATTTAGCGCATTCACAGTCAAGCTCCATAATACACTGCTTGGTCTGAATGACATGCTTTGGTTCCGTTGTTATGATCAGTTATTTGGAGATGCTGGGAACACTGGTTTAAGTGACATTTTCCCCTGAAGCTGTGAATGGTACATTATTGCGTCCATCCATCCATTTAACAAAACGCTTTACCCTATTGCAAGTTCCAGGAGAGCCTGGAGCCTATCCCAGGCAGCCTTAGGGCACAAGCCGGGGGACACGCTGGATGGGGTGCCAACCCATCGCAGGGCACAGTCACACATGCAATCCCAATCGCAATACATTATTAGACCAAAACATAAATCTCAATGGCCTTTGTGTAAATGTTTTATATTTTTAGTTCTGTGTTTCCTAAAGGTTTTACTCTGATAAGTTCAAATGTCATTTTTCATGAGAAATTTTGAATACTAAGGACACTGATTTTTCTGCAATTTATCTGCTGGGATTGGATATGCTGGATATGAATTAGAAATCATAATCATATCAGCATATTAAAATTTGATAACCAATGTCGTTCTGCTTTTGGACCAGAATGATATCATGCATTCTAGGTATTAAGCACTGTGACGCCTCAAGGACCAGACAGAATTGAGGATATTTTGCAGAAACCCTACCACCACACTGACACAACCATACTTAATGTTGTCGCCACCATCATCGTTATTAGTATTAATAGTAATAATAATAATAATAAGCTAGTTTCTTGCTTCTGATGTATTTTCTGTCTCATTGCATGTCAGTTTGAACAAAAGCATTTACTAAATAAATAAATGCAAAGGCAATAATAAAAATATAACGTTGAACCTTCTACGTCGTCCGGAGCATGGATAAGTGCACCTTCTAAGCAAATAAATAAATTGACTGAAACTCAGTTCCATGCCGGAACTGTCACGTGTCACCCTGGGCCTCGTGTTGTCACATCGTTTTACTTTTCCTAATAAGCGAAAACACATGGAGCACGCAGAGGCGCGAAATGTAAGTAAGAATCAGCGTGCAGTTTCGCTTCTGACGGCAACTGCAAGGGAGGTACACAACGTGCCTAATAAAACAAAGAAAAATCACCACGTTCACGGAGGACATCGATAACGAGCCCCCACTCTCACACACACACGTGTGTGCCCATTAACAGTATGGTAGGATGTGTCTAAAGGTAATATTCAGGCCTGTGATCCATCCAGTTGTTTGGCACATGCTGTTATAGGCCGATGCTAGCTGAGGAGAGGCCTGTGGCTCTATCACGCCGGCTCGGTGTGACAACTTGATTTTCTGCTCCCTCCGTAGGCTGTGCCTCTGCGACATGATGGGCCTGTTAATTTGGGCATTTCACGGTGTCTGTCAGGGGTACCGGGAAGGGATGGAGAGAGCGGTTTAGGGAGAGCGAATGGAGCATGTCCCAACTACGGAAGCACCTGTCTGGCCTGACGGCGGGGAGCACTTCTCATTAATGTGCAGGTCTCCAGCCGCAGCCCTCGGACTGACAGCGTCGCGTGCACACACACACACACACACACACACACACACACACACACACGCACCAGGACGCAGGCACGCACACACATGCACTCTCGTGCGGTGACAGGCGCTGAGAAAATAGGGAGGCAGTGGGTCCTATTGTTTGCCCTTGATGAGCATGTCATTAATGGAAATGGAAGAAGCGTAGGGGAGCATCAGTATTCAAATAGCCTGCCATCTTCCGTCTATTCAGTCTCCTGGCGCCTTCCCAGCATGCCCCTCTCTCCACACAAGCTATTTAAAACCTCATCAAATGAAAGAGGTGGCGGCTGGATGGGGGGGGGGGTATAAAACAAAAACACAGAAGAATGTTCCGGGTATGAAAAATAACCTCCATTTTCTAAAAGAAAAACCATAACTTGCTCCCCCCTTTTATCATGTCATGTTCATCATGCTGAATTTTCTCCGTCGCTGATTTGTGTTTTGGAGGGGGAAAACGTATCTTGTTAATGTTTATAGCTCAACGAATTGTGTTGCAGCTCTTATTTATTTATTTTTCTCTGTCGGATCCAAACTGGATTTCACCTTTTGGACGCAGCCATACGTTACGTTGATACTGTCAAGGAGATGTTAACCTGAGCGTGGTGAGGATAACTCTCCCTTCTCTGCGCGCCTGATGGCAGCTGCTTTTGGGGAGCTATGGTAAAGGCGGCCATTCACCGTTGTTTTGACGGTTCGGTGCTTTCTCATAGCTACAACTAGCCCATAATAGTTCCAAACAACTTAAAAAGTCAAGAAATGTGGTCAAGACTGGGGTTCCTGTTCCATTTGGCCATTCCGTTACAGACATCCTAAACTGATGCCATATCTGCTTGGAGATGAGACATGAATCTTTTCTGCAGATCTGAAGCACAAACGTAGTGTGGGGGGGTGAGGGTCAGTGCCGATGTATATAATAATTAACTTTTTCTTCAACACATTCAGGTGGAACATTTATTTATTGCCCCACTGCATTTCGCATTACCCTTTATGTAAAGTGCTTTTGAAAACGACTACAGAAAAAGTTTGCCGAAGGAACAAATAGTCCTCTGAACACACCGGCCGGCCGTCAGAACAGGCTCTGAACACACCGGCCGTCCGTCAGAACAGGCTCTGAACACACCGGCCGGCCGTCAGAACAGGCTCTGAACACACCGGCCGTCCGTCAGAACAGGCTCGGAACGTTAATGCTGTCTTTTATGTACTTTTTCATTCTGTTTGTCTAAAGCCTAGAAGTAATGGACTTTCATTTCTTATTAATTTTTTTTTTTAAAAAAAGTAAATATTTTGGAAGTCAGTGGAATACATCTATAAAATGTATAAAATTGTGTTAACGTTTGTATAATAGTGCTGTACATTTATGGTACTGAGTAGGTAAATCGTGTGCCATAACTGAGACGTCATTAAGAGGTTTACCAGGAGGTTGCCAAACAATGAAACTGCTGCCACTGCTAACCAATGATGACAGCATGGTTCTTCAGTCCTATTTAGAGTCATTCGCTGCCAATAAAGCTAGCAACCCATCCTGGTTCACTCTTCTTCATTACAATTACTTTACTTTTCTCAGCCGAAAGCAGTTCAGGTTGTAGGGCCGGTGAATGCTGGGGCAGAATGGGATTATTTATTGGCCTAGACGCTACCTCTACACGGTGTGACCTGGACCCCATTTGATCTGCAGTTTAGTGCCATCGAAGTTTTTCATAATGTTGGCTTACGTATTGACGCAGAAGTTCATCTGTATGGTGGAAGTCACCAAAGTGACTCTGTGAGCTCAACAAGCCCCTGCTCATACTCTGAACCAAGATCTCAATGCTACGTTTCTGCTAGCATTTGGCCCAGCTGAAGATTTGTCCTTGCTCTAATACCTACATTTCCCACGGTACCCTCATCAGTGACCTTAGCACACAAACTGCTCAATGACTCTGACAAGTGAGGGTGACTTAGCTACCTGTCTAATTTGTTGGAGTAATGTCCTATTAGTTTTACTTAGTCCATAATTGACTGAGGAGAGTTCCAGAAAGCTTGCTGACGGACATCACCCTGAAGGCCATCGTCCACCTGAACACCAGTAGTGTCATGACTTATCATTATGACATATGTTTCCTGCGGTAAGACCAAGAGCACACTGGAGGGGGAAATGTTGTTTTCTTTCCCCCTGTCTTTCTCAGAGACGTTAGAGTGCACAACCTTTATGTCTGGCTTTTAGAGCTTTCCCTTAAATCACCGCTTAGCCTGAGAGCGCTCCCAGTCATCAACACTGCGAATGGATCTTATGTAGGTAATGGAGTTACATGTGTTTTATGTAATATGTTTTACATTTCTGCATTAGACTCCCACCAGCGTCTAAATCCTCCAAATCCCTGTAAAACAATAGACACACGCTGTTTTTATCGAGTGCATCACGAGGCATTTAATGACTGCGAAATCTGCAAAAAGCAATAAGACTGACATTTAACAAGTGTTGCACAGTAAATGGGTTTTTTTTGTGCCATGAAAGTAAATAATTTTGCCGGCTACATGTCACCCTTAAATGTATTCTATGCAACTAATTATCAGCCGTCATTGTCCAATATTTCTTTTGCATGTATGTGAGTCCTTTTATAAAAGAATTTAGAAAGTATGCCTCTATAAATGTAACTGAACTTGTGCCATATTGTTGAAATGACATACAATTGTGTGCAACTCATTAAAAAAAGTTTAGTGAATATCACATATTAGGCATAAAATTTAGCAATGGAATTCAGGAATTTAGTAGTTCTTTAATTTCAGGTATGTATTTGATAAGCCATGAGTGATGACAATCCTGCACCTCATACTCTTAAGAAGTCCTAATTTTTATTAATGTGTGCATTTTTTCTTATTTAATCTTACTTTTTTGCTGCAACAATAGCTCTAAAGTGTAATTGTGGCAGGTTTGTCTATCCTATCGCAAAATATTTCTGTTTATGTTTTATGAAACATAAAAAGGTGTGTTTGAAAAGCAATCAATATATCATTGTATGAAAATCTGTATATGGTACAGAAATGAAGATTCATTGCTAATGGATGCCTCTGTGGATAACGATAACATGATCACGTGAGAAAAGGTAAAGAACTCGTGACCTACGAAGGGAAACTTGTTTACGTTTTCTGAGCCAGCAGGACCGGAGGCATGATCCCAACATGCAGCACACGGCACTTCACAGAAATAATCATCTGTGTCTCCTGCATTCCGCTTCATTCCCATTCATCACCATCTACTGTAAATTCATCTTATCCGCAAGTTTCTTTATATCCCGTTTTGTGACGTAATTAGTGTATGTCACGAATCCCGGTAAAATCGTGAATAGTTTACCTAAGAAGGATAAGGTTGGACAAGGCAGTTGTGTCATATTGAGGTTGGGGGGGGAGGTATTAAACTGATTCCATACCTTTCTCTGGATTTGGCCAAGCCGTAGAAAGCATGCTGACTTACCTGCCCATTACTGTGGGGCAACATAGACAAAAATCTGTATTATTATGAGGTGAAATAAAACAAGCATAGATAGATGTGAGTTTCTCAATGGCTGTTATCACACCATTGTCTTATTCGAATCATGTGAAGCCCCTCGTATGTGATTCAGCGTCTGAGTGAACACACCGCTGAGGTAGACCTCTTACTCCTGGCTTTAGGGCCTTTGCCATGTATGCAACCAGTGGGCTCTGAACCAACAAGCGCTCTTGCTTTCCAGCTGTTATCATGACCTCTGTATCCCTTCCTAAATCACGGCTTTCCTGGCTCTGCTTATTTGTTCAGTGACCACACAACAGACATCCAGAACCCAAGGGAAAATCTTGAGGGTCAAATAATTGTGTTTTTTTTTCGTTTTTATTATTATTTTTGAAGTATCCCTCTTTTATCATTTTTACCCAAAGCCACTGGGTCGCCTGTGCTTCTGGGATGTGTGACATAAACATCTCATTATTGCTGAAGATCTCACAAAGGAGGCACTTAAAAATGCAGGTATCGAATCGCGTGCACCAGCCCCCATTGTTGTTCATTTCAATGAAGTCATAAAACCAGAAGGAAAAAGGCAAGAAAAGAAAGGCACGGCAAAATTGTTCACCTGTACTCTTCAGTGATAATTTGGCCATGTAAAACGCTGCACTGAAAACAACTCACAGCTTAGAAAGTAGAGTATTACGAAAAAAGAGAATCTCGAAAGCTCACTGTGATTTATACAAAGCTCTTTCCCGATAAATTGCAGCAAGGCTTTTCAAGCGGGTTTAAGATCCCCCGGCTCTAATGAGCACCTACATTTTACATGTTGCACAACAATAAAAACAGCGGAGTGAAGTGCTATTCTCTCCTACCACAGAGGCACTTTAAATTAGATCTTTGCTTAGCCTCGTCCACTGCACTCGTGAAAGCATGGGCACATTTACTGAGCGCCTGGAAATGTGTACACAAAAAAAAAGATGTGCTTTTGCTGCATGCCTTTTAAATTAGCAGTTTATTGACGGGCAATTGGGGAGGCTGAGGCAAAAATGTCAAGTGCACCTTTTTAAAAGTCCAAGTGAAGGCTGCATTTGGCTGGGAAAGGCTGGAAATGGCATATTTGGCATTAACGAGGAAAGCAGTGGAGGCTTTCCGTAAACAAGATGTAAGGTCATATTATTTATACTGAAAAACAGGATGTCTGCTTGTTTTCCCCCCAATTAAGAGATGCATTTCCTTCTAGGGGCATTCGAATAATTTGTCTAATTATTACTTCTTGAGTTTTTCTTTGTTATTGTACAACTTGAGCTTGATGAGTACAGTGCAGTTAACAACAAACACACAATATATTTGGAACATTGCTTTGTACACATGATAAATTGCTATTTATAGAATTTACAGCAAAATAAAATATTTCAGGCAAAATCCGTGCGCAAATCGGAATATGTTAGATAGCTGGATTGTACTCTGTTTATTGAAACATAAATTGGACACTGCACACGATATAAAAAGTGGGTCATGTAGAACACATTCCCAGTGACTGTGGTAGAGCTTTATGAACTCTGGTGTCTCAAGGAAAATGGCCAAATTCAGTAGGATTCTTTTAAAAACAGCAAATGCATAAATCAGGAGATACTTAGCTGAAATGTCAGGAAATTGAAAGCTGTAGAAAAACTTATGTAAAGCCATGTCCCGTTTGTGGAGGTTGACACATGAATGGTTCGTTAAGGTGTCTTTGCAGCGGAATAGTTACTTAAATTCTACATGGAAGACGCAAAAAAGTTCTCCAGTGTCACTACAGTCAACCTGCGTTCCAGATTATTCCAAAACCACTATCAACAAGACCTTTGTCCGTCAGCTAGTTGTTTTTATAAACAGTTTGTTAGGCTAATTGTTGGAAGTGTTAAAAGAAACTTTATTATACTTTACCTTCAGGTGAAGAATAGACCAGTAACATAACCACATTGAGTGGATCCTCAGTTTATCTGGAAGGATATGGAGGTAGAGAGGCACTGAAACCTGCTTTCCTTCAGCATTCTTTCACATTGATATATGCTGCTACATTTGGGCAACATAGGGTTTCTGTCATTTTAAGTAATCACTATGAACCCCAGCGTTATTCTCTTTATGCTGTACAAAGCAATTAAGAGATAATTGCTGTGTAATCAATCAATTTTAGTAAGACTGGAGGAAACTGGGATAAGAAATTGTATGTGGGATTTCGCCAATGGTTGGCTCATGTAGCCTAGCTCAGATTATTATGCAGATTAGCCTGTTTGTTAAGATATGCCCCAAATTTTAAAGTGTATGTGGCTGGGCTGGTTGGCCACATTTTCTAATAGAGAATATATATTTTTAAATGGCTTCATGGGTCAGAACTTCTTCAGATAAGGCCAGCAAGCTCTAACTCCCCTTGGGGGTTCCGTTCTGAGAAGGGACATTTGCGAAGGGTCAGAATTACACAGCACGCTTTTGCAAAGGCACCATTAATAATTCCACCCTTTCGAAGGCAAGATGACCATTCTCTTATCTGAATGCTAATTTCCTATTTAAAATCCTCCCTGGTGTACGGGGCACAGAAAGATTTTTAAATCACAGATGTAGTATCAAATGCATAGCTCTTCCAATAGAGCATTGAACCCCAATTAATTAACCCTTGGGCTGAGAAGGCAGGTATACATCGGCGGCGGCCACAGGCGGTGGACGGCAGAAATTTAAATGCGCATCTCATTTCAAGGCGGTGAGCACAGCACTTTTGTTTAAAAAAAATACATTTTACACTCGTCCCTCATCCCCCCCCCCCCCCATCCAACATCTAATCCCCTAATTCTCGCCTGAGACTAACGGATTCAAAGGGAAATCGTGGTCGATTTGTCCTGTTTGAAATGAAACGCTTTAAAACACTCCTTTGTTTACCTCATGCTCCCTTGTGATTCTCTATAATACACACTAAATAGAAAGTGACTCGCCTTTAATTGGAAAGGTCTGTAAGCCGTTGTCATATGGAAATGTTTGAATAGAGATTATATGGAGCACTTCACTCAAATCCACTCCGTTTAAAGCCGTTGGAGGTCAGTGTAGAAACCAGGGGATTACATGGATTGACGATACTCACCCCATTAACACTTAAATGGGATAAGTGGCAAGCTGGTTATCATTTCAAATGCTTTTTTTTTTTTTTTTTTTTGGAATTGCCCGCAAAGACGCAATTGTCTGCTATTAATTGGCAAGTGAGAATACGTTTATTAAGTCGCGACATTAAGGATTAGCCGTATTTGCGCTGTTACGCGGTGGAGTTTCTCGCCAACTCCTCTTCCCAAGTAAACTACAGCTTGATGATCCTCTCTTACGAAGTGAAGGGTGTAAATTTAATGAATTACCGATTATGCTGTCGAGTTGCGTCTCAGTAATAAAGTGAAAAGGATAACAATCTAAATCTGCAAAAGTAAAAAAAAAAAAAAAAAAAAATCTCTAAACAAAATTATCCGGGAGTGGGTCATTCCATCGGTACATTTTTGTATACAAATTACTCTTCACACCTCATTTCCTATAACGCGATTTACCATCTGCACACCCATCGCCAATAAAAATAAGCTCGGCTTTGACTAACAAGAAAGGGAAACTGCGTTCATTGTCAGGTTTTTAACGGATAAATGGCTTCACTAATCATCAGATTTGGGGTGGCGTGATTTATAGTGGATTTTAAATGTAGGCTATGATTAGAGGGTTGCTAGTAAGAGCCCTGGATGTCTAAGTGTGCCGATGGAGTAAATAGGCGTTTTATTTATCGCCGTGCCAGGGGCCTCTTAGCGGAAGAGCGCTTCTCCAAATTGAAATATAGCAGAGTTTACACTCCTGATTAGGGCTGCGAGCGCAGAGCCCAAGGCTATCATCAAACAGAAACGTTGCTTGCTGACACCTAATTGTGCCGGGATTAATGTGCAAACAGTGACAGCAACCCGCCACGACAAATAAGCCTGTGGTCGAAACGTCTGGTGGGCCCTTGTCCACTTTCAGCTAGCAGATAGGCAGCCGAATCCTGATGCATCGTGCCGGCCCTGTAAATACAAAAGCTACAAAAATGCTCACTTCATTCCCAAGAGTTTCCACTTGCAGTCTTTTCTATAACCGACCGGCCTCTCCGTACCATATGTGTTAATTCATTTGAGATGGGCCAAAGTACAGAGAAGAATGAGAGTGGTGGCTCCAAAATGTTCCTCTCAGGCCTTAGGATGGAACTAGTATTTTTATCTTTATCCTGTTGTTCTCTACGAATGAAAGATTTGTCTCTAAATATTCAGAAAATTTCAGGAAGGCTACAGTTATTCCACGCTTCGTTTTAGATAACTTTAAAACTGTTAACTTCTCTACGTTTTTGTTTTTTAACTTCCTGTTTAAATCCCCTCATAATATTAGATTCCTTTTTGGAATTTGATTTTTTTGTATTAATTATATTGTATATCAAACTTTTTTATGTAAATAATAACTGAAAGCGTATAATGCTTGGTGGCCAACATAACACACCCATTTCCATGAAAGCACAAAGTGGTTTCAAAATTTCAGCGTCACACATCGCAGTGTTAACGTTCAGTTTACTGTAAACGTGCCGTTTATATCCATTCCCAAATGTTACAATGTAAAACTTCTGACTATGATGTCTTGAAATACACTATAAAGTATATGGATCTGATGAGAACCTTTTATAGCACGTCAGACTAAACGAATTTAGGAGTCCCCCTGATTTACCTTATACAGTACACATGCAGCACTAAGCACAAGGTTACACACATGATCATCCCACACACGTCTGACGTCACTGCATGCGATGATGTTGTGCAACAGATATTTAATTACTATAGTTTCAAATGACAATAATTCTTAATGTTTTCTCCAAAGGAAAAAAAAAAAACACACAGATAACAGTTAGCGTTAAAAAAACAAACTTGAATGTCATATTGTGCTTTTGAATTATTCAATTTCTAATTTTTAACAACATAATTAAAAGTGTACTGATAAATTAAGGAGCTCAAAAGGCAGAGCATGCCAGAATACTGCAGCTAGTAAAATGTGTGTTTACACTGAAAAAAGTATAAATATGTTGTTCTCGTTCTTCCATATTTAGAAGTTTACCATAATGCGATTTTTTTCACTCTTGTTTTTGACATCCGGCGAGACATTTATGATATTTGACCCAAACATTAATTTGTTTTGCTGGACTAATCCAAAGCATTCATTTGAGCACTACAACGGATAAACCTTCCATAACCAAAGCTGCATTATGACCTTTACTGCAATTTATTACGGGCCCCAGTGACAGAGGGGCCCTTCACAGGCTGATAATTTGATTACTATAACATCTGTAACATCAATAATGTCAGATGAGATTGTTTTGCGCAACCAAACATGCAAAAGCTATAAAGGGGGTGTCATCTATACTGTCTTTGACATTTAACCTGCATCTTCCATTAAGCACACAATATTAAAAAGAAAACATTTTGAATGATGTGACTGACGCCCAATGTCAAGTTGGGATGACTTTTCACAAACCCATACAATTACGATGTAAGATGTATGCATGGTCTGATTATACGCAGGTCCCATATGATCCGTATATGCTATATGGATGACAATATCACACAGCTGAAAGCGAACCATATTCTTTAAGCTCCGTATAGGCATTTTTGAAGCTGTAGTTGTTTTTCCCCACCTTTGTTTTTACCTGAGATGGGGGGCGCGATTTATTCAGCCTGTCAAGTTTACACAGGTGTACTATCAGCCTCGTGCTATTAGTATGATTACCCTAAGAGGACATTGGCCAGGTACGTGATATAATGAGTAACAAATGGGTTTGCTAGGGGAAAACTACACGGATAATTATTATTGGATTTGCATGCACCATTTTTATCAAGAATAAGAACATAGAAACTATTTTGGTACCGTTCCAGTGGTTGCCTCATTTCTCAATAAAATATGGACAGTATGAACCATTCTGAACTGTATCAGAAGGCAACAAATAATTTATCTTCGGCACAAAATTTTGCTGATGAGAGCACCTGGATTAAAAGTCTCAGACTTTTCCAAAAGCTCAAATAGACTTATACTGCATAGTAATCCAAAATGTAACGAAAACAGTTTGGCTCGTGTTTTTATGTAACAGCAGTTAAGAAGACCTTCTGTCACGTGTCTTAGCCTCAGGCTGACATGGCAGTTTCCTTAACCCATCAACTCATTCATTCTGTCTTTCATAGCACTTAGCTGAAGAATTAAATATTTCATTAGCAAGATGTTTTCTTTTAGTGGACAATCTTGTGAAAAGAAAAAGTCAAATGAAACATATAATGATACAACAGATTTTACACCCTGCGGCTTGACGTAGAATAAAATTAAGCGAGACGACTGTCGATTATCATCCATTAAGCGGGTAAAATAGCCTTGGGCGACTCAGACAAGGTGACGTCCAGGCGCGCCCCCGGGTCGCGGGAGCGCGCGTCGACGCGAAGTTCCGCAGACGCCTTTAACTATTGGATCACAATTGATGGAATATAAATGTTTTGCTTAAGTAGAGGAAACACTGCTCTCACAAACCAGTTGCTGAATCCATTAAGCTAATTTATTAAATGCAATTTGCTTTGTGTCATTGAACTGAGTAATACTACAGATAAAAAGAGGAAGACTGAGCTCCACCGGCTATAGGGCGGCACTCACGGCTGAATTACAGACTTATTTACAGCTCGTAACGCAAAGCTGTCGTGGGATAAAAATAACGGATTTATTTCTAAACAGAAATATTACTAAAAGACCCATTAGTTTCGCACAAGTATGCTTCAGATAGGATTGGTCTTTCGCTGTCTTCATTAAGTCTAGGCTACAATTAGAGTGCTTTAATCTGTATTTTCCTTAGATTAAGAGCTATAAGCCACGTATTGCCTGCTTATCACTGTAATGCAACGTGCGCACGTGTGGAGATTCCGTCAGACATGAGAACAGCATACTGGCATCTTCGTCATCATCACCTTTGTAAAGACACCCTATATAAGGTAGCAGTCAGAAATGTTAGCTTATACAGTACCTTTCATGTTTTTATTGTTTTATTCAATATTGTCTAGGAAAAGACATGCTGGATGCAGTGGAGTGTCGTTAAAACCTCCCGAAGGGACGAAGAGACCTGCAAAAGTGACCATCAGCTTTGAGAAAACACGATGGTCGGAAAGGCATAAAGCTTCTGTTTTCCATTACCAGATATTACAATCTTATTTCCATCACTGTTCTGTTAACTCGTTTGCGAGAAGCCGACAAAGTCTGGCTACATCCTCATACCGTCTGTTTAAATCCATTACTTTGCCTTTTAATCAAAGCTCGTTCGTGTCAAAATGCACCATTTTCGCCATGAATCTCGCTGGCTTGTTTCAGTTCACCGGCTGACCTTGAAAATGTTTGCTCTCCTAAACGTCTTCTCTTCGGCCCCTGATGAAATTTCTCATCACTTCTCCGTCGCGGGAAATGAATATCAGCAAGCAGGTATTGGCGAAATGATCACCTTTAGGAGGTGATGATGATGGTAATGGTGCCGCCAACAACAGCCTCGATAACGCAATACAATTTCAGTTGTTCATGAAAATTCATGAATATGGAATACAGGCATGCTACAAGATCTGTAAATCTTTAAATGAAACAGGAATTGAATAAACTTGGAATTTTCAGATGTACCTACATATAAGCTAGTTAACGGTTGGCACAACAAATAAGAAGGCTTTAAAGAACAATTGTAAGACGGGAATTATTATTATTATTATTATTATTATTATTATTTTATTGGGCAATTTATCAGTATAGTCAAGAAACCTTCTAATCTGCAGAAATGCATGCAATCGTGATTGGGCATCATACAGTATAACTGAAAGATATGTAGCAGGCATTATGCAGTATTTTTGAAAATATGAGATGCATATCCTTCCGAAGCGGTGTTGTTAAGGCTGCCACATGTTTTAGGGCGAAACGCGGTCTTTCGGTTGCATGATTTATCGCGATCTCGGGGAAAAAGCTCCCATTTTGGGCTGATGCTGTCCTAACGCATTTAACTTCAGCCATCAGCTATGATTAAACACCTGCTGTTGTGGGGAAACAAAGCTCACTAATCCAATATGTATTTCTGACATCTTAAATATCACCCAATCCCCTGACATCAGGCACAGCTTTTCCGCGGGATGGAATTCTAAAACATATTTTTCTAATTTATGTATGGACAATAAATCAAAATTAAGCCGTGGACAATGAAATATACATCAGTGTGAACTGACTGTAAACTAGGGCGATGTAGCAACCGAGTGCAGAGCATCGCATTAGAATCCCAAATGTTTGCTTCTCTTTACGCTCATTCAGATGCGCGCTGTGAGGTAAACTGTCCCCCCCCCCGCACCTATTTAAACTATATTAAACATCGACATACACATACAAGCTGTCAGAAAACGATCATATCTCTGTACGCACAAATACATTCTAAAAATACTGACTAAGACATACATGAACTGAGGTACCGGGAAATGATCCCCATTAATTGAATGCAAACTAACGCGAGCCCTCAATGAGATGGGAAATAATTGTTAGACGTGTCTACGGGCCGCAGTGAAATGCACACCTAGCTTAGTGAGTGTAGACTAGTGTGTTTACTCCGTGATTTTTGTCCTGATGTATCAGGTGAATATATAAAGTGGCCAATCCCATAAGCATAACATTTTCTTCATCTTTAGACATAGTGCACAAATTTATGGTCATATTTTCAACAAAATAAATAAACATACATGCTGTGCATGAACACCATATAGAAATATTCATACCACAGCCTAGACAGAGTACAGAAATCAAGATGCTTATTTTCCAATATGATACAGTCACAGTTAGAACACTGACACAGATTTCAGAAATCACATGATCTAGAGACATGGTATGATATCATGGCAGTGAAGGCACTGTTGTAAAAGACCATTAAGATTTATAATGTCCAGGACTTGGGTTTAAATGCTTCATAAAATTTAATGCATGGAAATATCTGTGCGTATGCATTTTAATCCTCCTGATTGGACTTTACCTTAAGTTATAGGTCAATCTATGATGCTTTATGTAGCTATCATCTGCATAATCCACAGTGGGTTCCTGGCATTCGTTTTTCAAATGTTAAAGGTACAATTATCTGTCTTTCTTCTGTACTCGTGTAGCAGGCATGAATGTGCAAATAAATTCCTCAATTAAGGAATCACCTGCTCTGAGATGCATCCTTCCCCAAGCTAAAGACAGGGGGCATGGCAGTCAATGTCATTTGGTAAATACATGAAAGGAATATAATCTTGGTATCTCTTACTCATTTGCTGAAAATAACATGTAAGGAAATCAAAAGTACAAAGCCAGTTTAATCTTAATCAGCTCTCTGGGTTTTTGAGTTAATTTTTGAATGCATGTTTGTCTGGTAACTGATAAGAAAGTATTGATCTCTTGGTCAAGATCAAAAGATACAAACAGTCCTGTCTATAATGTAACAATCTCCGAGATGTCCAGAAATCCAAGGCCCTTTTTGAATATTAATACATGTCCTGGTGTCACCTACTCTATGATACCAGATAGGGAGGATGTCTCCCAGTTGTTTCCCTATCCACGACTGCTATCTTGCTGACAATAATTATTTGTGACTTGTCAATCCTTTGGTTTCCTCATACTTTCAGCGGATTCTTGTCACTAAATTATTTGCCATGACCCAATAGAATAGAGTCGGCAGCATTCCCCTGCCACATATTTTATTCTTCACGGTATTCTGGAAAAAAATAACTGTTTACATGTTCAGTCTTATGAGTATATTTATTCAGGTGTTTAAAAAATTAATTACGTACGTAGAAAGTACAAAAATTGCAAAACGCTCTGAGATAGCTGGTGGAAAGCATATAGATATATTTTGCGTTTGATAATTACCTTAAAAATCCGACTCTCTAATAACTTAATAATGACCAGTCAATGCAAAAAAAAAAAAAAAAGAGAGAAAATGAAAATGCATGATGGTGGACACTTTCAATAAATTCACTTTCAATCAAACTCTTCTATTTTGTCTAATCTTTGTATTAACAATAACAGCTTTAGTTGTTTGTTATACTGATAATTAATTGAACCAATATTAAATTTTTGAAACCCTAATGAAAATTAAATATTTGCATATTTACAGTGTTTGTATTCAGTAGGCCATGTAATGACACTAATGATTTTTATTTATATTTATGCTAATAGGTAAGTTTAATGAATTAATTTATAGAAGTTAGATATAGTGGAACATAAATTCCTCCTGAATGTTGAAACCAAGGATGAATGTATGAATTATGACTGGGTGTGGAGTGGCACAATGTGACCTTACTAAGTCGTAATTTACATTTTGTTGTCATAGCCTTTATAATCACGGCCTTTGAATATCCTACAGGATTGGAATTTGAACAAAACCACCAATTTTGCTATAAGTAAGCTAATTTAGACCTTCCAATGACAAGACGGCTATGGTAGTTTTATTAGTATATAATAATATATATTCTACTGATCTAATTATCTCATTCCCTCTGGGATTTTGTGATGCGAGATAAAGAGTAAGCTAAAGGTCTGTCACTCTTAACACGTGTGTGTGTGTTTAAACAATTACCTGATATTCAGGTGTTCCCATCACTTAATAGTTTTTGGCCATCATTGACTCAATGCATTATGAAATTGTTATATTTATTTACCATTTTCTCACTATGAAATATGCCTTTAAGAAGCTAGAAAACCAGGCAGGTTTCCTTCTACGTTGCAAAGATGTGTCATTTGTGTGCGTGTACATGCCCTGTGATGGAGTGGCATCCCGTCGTGGATGTACCCCTGCCTTGTGCCCTGTGCTGCCTGAGATAGGTTCCAGGATTTCCATGATTCTGAACTGAACGGGCAGTTTAGAGCTTTTAAAGGAAACTGTGTATATATGTTTAATTTTACATCCATCCACTTGCCCTGGCCAGGGGACACCCGGGATAGTGGACACAAGGCAAAGGTTGAGCTCAAACAGGATGTCAGTCCATCACAGGACACACACATGCATAGTCTTACACTGCACACAATTTAGAAATACGAGTAAGTTTGTCTTCCAAACACTGGAGGAAACTCTAGTGATATTGGGAGAACATGCAAACTCATAAGAACATAGCTGGGATTCAACCACCCACCTCTGGAGGTGTTAGGCATCAGTGCCACCGAGAGAGTTATCCAAATGGTTATTCCTTTGATTGAAAATACAAGCAGATTTCATCATTACTGCACATTTCTTAGTCTGAGCCCAAATACATCAACGTTGAAACTGACTGCTGAGCTGCCCATATCACAAGTGTCCTCAAATAAACAACAAACCTGTCAAGACGAGTATGACCAGGTAGAAATCAGCGTTTCATGCTGGTATTTACCGTAGACTGGTCCATTCATGAAATGCTCCTATGTCAAAGCAAATGTTTTTGTTGTGAGCTTTTACATTCATAAGGTTGTAATATTGTTGTTTTCTCTGTTTAACACCGTTTTTTGTTCAATACTGTGTTAGGCATCTTCTTTTCTGGTTTAGCTTAAAATTATGAGCAGTATTGTTTTATCTTTACTCTTATTAATAAGTATTAGGGAGCTAGGTGTAATTAATATTAATCAGCTGAGATGCTTTGAAAGCTACATAATAAACATCTATCTGTACAATTAACAGCCTCATTTGTGTGTCCATCGTATTCAGAATTTAGTATTTCCCTCCCTGTGTCATAAAGTCTGGTGCATATTCCATCTCGCCAGTAGGAAATGCGCCAGCAAACGTTCCAGTTGTGAAACGTTATGTTCCTGACAGCGCCATTCCAGAAAACATTCATTTGAGTTAATGTGAACCACATGTCAGATGTGACATGTGTCCATGATTAATGTTCCCACTGACTGTGGTCTTAATAATTGTGTCATATTGTATTTTAGTTATGCAACTGTTCCTGTTAAATGCATTTGCCATGCTGATGTTCAGCACTCGGAGTCACTAGATAATGCCAGCCCCATGACCTACACATATTGTGTTTGAGCTAGCTTGAAATAGGCCATGAAAGCCATTGCAATGCGATGAAGTGCATAAAGAACATTGGTAAGTTGTCTTTCTCCAACTAACTAAACATAATAGAGACAGCACTGACTGACAGGAGCGTACTTAGCCTGTGAAACATGCCGTCGTTTCTCATGACGAAAATTCCCACATGTGATGGGTGTATACAGAGACACGGCTTTCAGGCTAGCAAGAACTTCTCATAAGTCTGTGGAGGAGTCACCTGGCTCGTATATACAATATATAACGATAGAGCAGGTTCAGCTCTGCTGCCTGATAGCCCGATAATACTAGTGAAGAGTTTAGGAAGGAAGATCTAGTCAACCAGAAACAGACAATTTGCTGACATCGTCCCTACATCCTAAGTTCTCCAGCTCTTTTACTCCACTGTCCTAGGGCTAGAACCGTTCTTCCATTGTCTGATGAGATCATAGGACACAATATGATGGTCATACTGTGCTGTCAAATCTTGGGCAATAGAATATCACTGCATATATGGATGTAAACCAGAAGGCAGAAGGAGGAGGAGTGTGAGGCTAGAACTGGACATCCAGAAGATGATGGAGGACAATAGGACATCCCAGGGTCAGACTAATGCTCTTCCAAAGCCAAATCCTTCAGTCTAATACTGCCACCTGCGTGTGGCATGCTGGGAAATTTGTAAGTCTTTAAAGTGGCAGCCATGGAGTGTCCGGTGAAGCTTGACAGCCATCTTGCTTCAGAAAGTTCAGCTGAAGCAGGTGAGCTGCTGGGGTCTTTGCCCTTCAGGAGAAGCCACTTATTCAGTTGCTGCCGCCCTGGTTGGAGGTGCTAGCTAACCAGCTAACCAGGGAGAGATGCTGGCTGCGCGAGGAGAAGAACGAGGTGCTTTATTCACGAGGAGAACCTTTACATTCAGGCAATCATCTGCTTCTGGTTCTCTACAGCGCTTCGTGCAATTCAGTGTCAGACATTCACAAAACATCGTTTGAGCCATCTTCTACTTAACATGTTTATCACTACGAGACTGGAGAAAAATAGATGCGACCCTGCTTGATAACGTACACTCCTGTGGTAATTTTTACTCATATTACGCAATGTTAATTATGACATATGATCAAAATGCTTCAAGGATGTCATTTGTGAAAAAAAATAAAATGATGGATGAACAAATAAATGAAAGAATAAATAAAATAATACGTCAAATTCATCATAATTATGGACAGTTACAGCTTGGTTCGGTTTTTATTTGTCTGTCAGTTTCATTGCTGCGGTATTTCTTTACTGTTAAATGCTACCCATGTTTTCGTTATCCTCTTCGTCATTCAGCTGATTTTACTGAATTAACCATTTTTTTTCCTAAGTCTTAAAAGTCTCTGGGGCTGGCGATCGTTTCTTTAAGTAATCTGAGTCCATTTACTCATACTGTGCAAAATCCATTTGCTAACAATTATAGGTAGTAGATAAAAAAAAATCAGCCAATCCGAAACATCAGCAGAATATCAGAAAATCGCTTAGTAAGCTGCCTGGCAGCTGTGCACAGGTAAGACACAATGGATCTGTACCTTGTCTGACCCCAGATGTCATTTAGGGCAGCCCACAGAAGACTGACCAGAGTTCTTCAGTCTCAGGTGATGCTTCACCGCTTCCAGAAAGCCTGCACTGTTTGCCCGTCTGGCGCTCACACATTCATATGCCGGCATTGCCAGGTGACAGGACGGTACTGGGAATAGTGGTTTACTTTCCTTGTGTCGGGCTTTCGTTTTAGCTCGAAGTAATGCATATGAATCAGGCTGTTTTTCCGTGTTCCTGTCTGTCGAACTTGGAGAACAATCTGCCCCTTTAATATTGTTCTTCCTGACAAATGAATGGATCCTTCCAGTTCAGCCATGCTCGGTTCGAAAGCTTGCCAGATGCGATCGGATTGTTTAGGTGTAAGCATACAGCTGCTTAGAATAGACATAAAAATTGTGCATTGCAGTTCCTTATATGCTATTTATTGGACTTTATTGCTTCCATGTTTTTGCAGCCACCGATATGCATTATGTATTTTCACAGTACAGATGCATCTATTAGAGATACTGATTGCGTGTACTAATGGTCAAATGATATAATATGTCTTCCATAATAAGCATTATTATAAAAACGCCTTAATACAAAATTATGGATTTTCCATAAAAATTTTAACAGGGCTTTCATAATGTCATTTAGATGAACAATCCAAATTGATAACTGTTTTCACTGTCCATAAAATATTGCCTTTTCATGGTCTAGAGTTTCGATGATATTAGCAGGATTTTCTTATTCCTTGTCTTATGCAGTGTCTGTGAGATACAAACAAGCCGGAGGTCTGCCCTTCATAGTTTTAGCCCCTGTTGGTTAGCGTGTGTGAGTCTAGTTCCCACTTTCTGAAGAGTGATGCATTTATGGACATGCAGCTATTTGGACGAGCCATTCTACAGCACTGTAGTTACATTATAGTAACACATCACAAATTAGCCTCACACTTTGCAAGCTATCACAATAGTTTGAAAGCATGTCCACATGCTTTGCGTTTAATGCAGTCAAGTTCTGTCACTGAATCTGTTAAACAATTAACTTAATCTCTCAGAGAAGCAAGTGCTTAATGGGAATATTTATAAACATTCTCGGTTAGCGGTTTTACTTTGGTACAGAGGAAGGAAATACTGTGACAATAGCAAGCCAATAAGAATGGAAATGGCAAGAATGTCAACAACTGCTGAATCTTGGTACTGTAAGGCAGGTTTATGAAAAATAAGCTGTGGTTATTAACTGGTTAACAGTTGCTCATCCCATAAGAAATATGACTCCATTTGAAGGTGTGTGAATGTATGTGTGTGTGCGTATGAGTCTGTGCGTGAGGGGGATGATTTTTCATTCTGTGTTTCGCCTCAGCTCTGCCCCTACAACTGAGGATCTAATCAATCTGCTGGCTATTAAGTTTGTTAATTGATAATGCATACTAATTAGGCTGAGCACCGTTACTTTAGAGACTTTGAGGAGGTAATTGTAGGCACAAGTCCAAATGGAGTTTAAAGCAGTCTGTGTGAGGTTAAAATTCATCAAGCAAAAGGGATGTAATTTATATCCCAGCTGACCGCTGGTGCCATGTTTTTAAAGGTACCCGTTGCTGCCTTTTCAGGAGTTTCTGTATTGCTGTTTATATTTAACACTTAATACTACAGGCCTAACCTTTCAAGCAGTTAAATTGCAAGAAAATTTACTTTCAGAGGAAATGCTTGCCCTCAAGTTGTACAAATTTGGCAGGAATGCTGAATTTTTTGGTTCTAGTTTAACTTTTGGCATTTCTTCTTTCATAGGCTATAAATTGGTGGGATGGATACATTACAATTCTATATACATTTTGAACTGTTCCATACACATTTAAAAAGAGGCCTAAGGTGAAAAACGTACCTGTTAACCAAGATTAAATACAAACTTGAATGTTAAGATCCAACCTTCAGTCCACTGTACGCACAAATACACTGGATCATCCACTGGATCATCTTCTAACTACTTGTCCTGGTCAGGGTCACAGTGAGGTCTAGGTACTACATATATGCATTACTTGTAAGAACGTATATAAGGTTTGAAATTCACAGGGCAGATGATCCACTGTGAATCTTCTCGAATCTCTGCACAGCATCTATATTACAGCAAGGATGTTTCATTCCGAAACACCCATTATGAAAAATGCCCTGGAATAACTTTGTGAAAGCTTATTACGATTTACATTAACTGGGTGAGACTGGTGTCTGTTCCATCACTTACATGTATTATCGTACTGCCACTTTTTTTTTACAACCGCAGTTTGCTTTTGAGAAAAGTGTTGATAGTACACTGTGCTAATTTATGGCCAGCGTGCCATAGAGGAAGATGCTGTAAACGTGGACCGAGCCCTGACCGACATATAGCCAGCAGATAATATCGGCGGAAATCTTAGCCGCTAATTTTCACATTAAAGGTAAATTATGGTCTTGATGAAATAAACAGCGGGCTGCTTCCGCCCTTTTTTTCTCTTTCCTGTTTTTCCCCTCACTCTCACCATCCATATGGTTATTATTTAAACAGCTTGCCTATTCCCATTGCTATCCACTAGCATTCTACTGAGCTGCAATCTCCTTAATTCAAAATATTAGGACTGCGTTTGTGGTATTAATAATTCATGGGAGCCAGTCGGATAGTGCTTTACCAAGGCTGGAGGTGTACAGTGTTGCAATTTCATTCACTCTATTCAACCACTTGTTAAATCTTTTTGTTTGTTTCCCGCTCTCCTCGAGGGACTTGGAGACGGACAGCCTTGCCAGATTCATTTTCTGATCAAAGCTGTTTGATTTGGTCAATTTTGCCACATTGGAGACGTTCTCTATTACAGAGATAAATAGCCTTGGGCTAACTGTCAACGAAAACTTGTAAGCTAATAAATTATTCCAATTTCTTCCAGCAGATTTCTCTGGAGACAGCCCTAGGAAATACACTTTTTGATTAGTAAATTTCTGTGTGTGTGCGCGCCTGGACATTCACATGTGTCGACTTTGATTAGTGCCATTGCTTTTCAAGTGGGTGCTGGCTGAGGTGTTGTCAGCTGAAGGCAACCCTAATGCATAATACATCAAACAGTACATGCATCTTGCCATCCATTCCAAGCTGGGAATGGCGGGAAAATTGCCCTTAATTCAAATATCCTTTTGGAGCATCTCTCAGGCCTTGGGAAGGAAGTTTGACGGAACTTTCATCCCTCCGGATGGCCTGGCGTCAAATGGACGATAGCCTGGCCTGCATCAGCGACCGAAGTGGATGGGGCGAGAGAAGCCATAACTGAGAGGCGGTGAGGAAATCGATTACCTCCCACTCTCCGCCCCCCCAACATGACTTCCTGCTGGCCATTCCTCCATCTAAGGGGACTGCCGTCTTTCTGGCCACGCCTGTCTTTTTGCTTGTCTTGAGATGGTGACTCAATAAGCGCGCCGTGCCTTTAAATCATCGCGGCTGCAGCATCCAGTGGTATAACAGATAAATTGGTGTGTATGAACACAAGCTCACAGATCATTCATCAACCGCCAAATGCCCTAAATTATTACCTTTCCAAATCTTATAACAAGGGCAAGGAAATGCATAACGTAAATGAAACTTTGAAGGGTCAGCGATTTTTACTTTCACTATTCATCTTTCTTTCACCTTATAGGCTTAAGAGCAAGAGTGCTGGGTAATTACATTTCAGCGGGCGGCGGCACTTCATTATTTCTTGCTACAGCAATCTAGTGTAACATTTGTAATTTAGTCAGGTATACTGGCTGATATAGAAAATGGAAGGTGTGTCTTTAAGGGGGACGGGTTTATTTTCCACTGCTGCTGTGTGATATCAATTATGTTATAAGGAACTACACAGTCATATAGCCATATTTATTACGCGCATGCACGTAAAGTTGCATATATGTACATATAAAAAGATGCACGTACAAAGATGTGGTGTTTTACTAATAATGCAAATAACCGAAAACAGCTTAGGAATGTTTCGTGGATTCCTGCAAATCGTGTTGTTTAAATAATTCCTTTTTAAATAAAGAGGGTTAGTATGTAATTAGTAAGTTAGCAATTGATTACTAGGCGATGTAGCTGCTTATTATTATTATTTTGCATGTTTATGCAACTGCATTTTTCCCTGTTTACAGGGTTCATGCCACATCCAGGCGGTGACATTTGAAATAATGTTACATTCTGTATTCTATATACATTTATATTTTTTTATGGCTGCCAAAGAGGTTTGCTCAGTGGATCTGACTTGAACACCAGGCTCTGGCGCTAAGGCTTATGGGTGATGGAGCATTTGCTGATTTCCTTGCATGTCATCTCAGAAGGATGTAGGATTGGCCCCACCACCCCCAGAACGTCTATGTGTCCACCAGCTCCACGGAGAAGGAATGGAGGTGAATCCGCAGTCTGCGTACTGCCTCTCCCAGCTGGATTTTCACTTCACATCCTGGAGAGCATCAACCCGGTGTAAGATGTTCTCCTGGTCTCACGCCTCTCACTCAGGCGTCCAGGTCCGTCTACGACCTCCAGCTCACGCAGACCATCCAACCCAATGAGTATCGCCTGCCTCTGGGTCGACTTGCACTTCGTCCGTCTTGATGCTGATTAAGGAGAGCCGAGATTGGTCCACGCAGAGCACATGACGTCTATACTCATAGTTGACTGTTGAAAATACACGGAGGGTTTCTCAAAGAGCCAATCGTCACTTATCGCTGTAAAACCAAATCACCCAGAGGCTGTTTTCGGTGATTATGTCTATTAATGTCGCTGAGACACTCCTGGAAAATGGGATGTAACGTATGGCGCTACACGTACAGTTACATAAAACTCTTCATAAACAGTAAAGCCTCAAGACTCTAATCTGCATTAACACCAATCAGGTGCCGCTATCAGGGTAGAGGTGGCAGATGAATTTCAAAAAATGTGGCGCCCTGGGGTGGCGTAAAGGGTCCCCACCGGACTCTGGATAAGGACATATCTATCTGTGACTGGAGATTTGGTGGCCTCATCCATCATTGCATCTTCGGACTCTGCCGCCTTCCGTCGGCTACCTGAGGCGATTGTTGCTCCACTTCCAGCACTTAATTATCCTCAGAAGTAATGTAGACGTTGCTTAAAAAAATCCACCCAAATTGTTTGGCTTATTCCACAGTTCATATTTCAGGGCAATCAAGCTGTGAGTGCTGGACAATTACTCCTATAGATTACTGCATGTCTGTGTGGAATACAAAGCGTATTTTCGGTAAGCCACGTGCATGGTTCTAGCGGATCAAATTAATGACGGGCCGTCGTACTTCGCGTGTGAAATGCGTGCGTGTGTGTGTGAGCAAGTGCAGTAGAAACATGGTGATGGGAATACACAGGGGCTTCTGTGTGTGTACACGTATGTATGTATGTGTGTGTGTGTCTGAAGCTTCATGCGGCTGTGAAATATCGTACCTTACGACGTGCGAGTACCTGCACCCCGGCCAAAACCCGGGGGTCCTCCCGGTGCAGGACGCCCCCACCCCGTCTTCCACCGTAAACCCCAAACAGGCAGTTAATAACGGAGTGAAGACACTGCTGGTTGGTGCTAATGAGAAAACTTATTTTTCTCCCTCCCCTGTTAGAGGCAGCTTGCGAGAAGAACCCCCCCAACACACACGCCCCCCCCCAAGAATCGGTGTATGGGGAGGGCAAAGCAACCAGCTGGGTTGTAGGAGTAATAAAGAAGGAGAATCAATAGGGCATGCAATGGAGCCAAGGTGCTGCCATTTATCACGCTGCTTCCCTGACTCCAATCATTCATCATGCTCAATGAGGCAGCAAATAGGAAAATGACTATTTGTATCAAACACATCTGCACTCATCCACTGAGGTATTTTATTCCCATTAACTCCGAAAGTAAAATACGCAGAGTTTTTTAGCTGCTGTGTGTTTTTTTTTTTTCTATTTTTTTTTTTGGGGGGGGGCAGGTTGAAGAGCTCCGTCACAGGAACGGCATCTCCGCGTTGTCGTCAGGCCTGCCTCGCTTACCGGACGACGCTTCCACGTTTTCCGTTCCGTCCCTTTTTTTTTTTTTTTCTCCTTCGTGAATTTTCACGTACGCCTCCATCTCAGGCCCCCACCACATCCCCGTCCTGCGACTTTTAACATACTGTCCCCCGGCTCGCCGCGATGAATCTCTGCAGGCTACTGTAAATAGTCCTGGCATTAATCCGGGGTGGCTTTTCATTTTCAGCCATAAATTAGCCATGCAAGGTATGATGGAAGTTCATTTCGGCAGCTAAAGTGAGATCCGATGTAAATGGGAGGATTATCATCATTATGGTGTAATATCCCATGAAATGGTAGAATCATTACTGTCTCTATTTTATGAGGTTCCTGTGTGTATTTGACTCAGGATAGAATGATTTTTTGTGACGATGCCTTACTCCCCCTATGTCGGAATTGTTTTGATTGTTTATCCTCCAGCATAAACCTTATCGCAGTCACATACGCTGCACTCGGGAGGATTTAATGCTAACGTGGGCATGCACATACACACACATATATTTGTGTGTGTGTTTGTGTGTGTGTGTCTCCTTTTGGAAGTGAATGTATGGTGCAGCGGCTGATTATGGATAGAAACATACAAGCAGTGTGTGTCAGGCGGGCACCGAAGAGTCATAGCGAAATGGTGTCTATCATAGTATGGAGTCAAGGTGGCTGGACATGTACTTTTGGCTTTGGATGGTCCATGTTCCTCTTACTAAGACATCTACGATAGGAGAGTCTCCAGATGAATAATGTAAAGTCTCTGTAGACTGTATCTCAGCCCTCTTTGATACCTTTGGCAATGACCTAGTTCAGCTACTTTTTAAGAATGATTATAATACAGTGTATATCCACATTGTGGTAGAAGCTGTTTTTATGTACACTTATACACAAACACAACTAGAGCCGCTGATCACAAAGTAATGCCTAGACATACGTGGAATGCTATTCTGTTAATACTGAATTTTCAGAGGCTAGACAACAGATTCTGTTGATTTTGCAGTTGAGCATTTAGTGAGGTGACCAATGGAACGTGCTTTTTAAGAGACTGCATTTCACTTCTAAATGCAGACTTTTTACAAAGCCAGTAATTCTCTAAAATCAATATGCAATAAATTAATGGAGGTTAGCTATGCCTAGTTAGCCTAACTGTATACTGCAATCAAATAGTAAAAAGCACACAAAAGACAGTAGTAATTCATCCTTCTGTTAACTAACAATCAAAACAGAGTGCTTATGTGTGTAATGTTTGTAGTAATATGTTTCAGTAACAGTGTGTGGGTTATTTGGAATTGTATTGTTTAAATTATGGTTATGTGTTAAGAATTCTAAAGCTCTCTGAATTGTGTTAAGTGCTTCATGCTGCTACTATCTAAGCACCAGTACGACAGATCACGATTAAATAATGATTAAAAAAAAAAAAAAAAAAAACAATTACCATGCTGAGGCTTTGCTATGTTAATGGCCAGGCAATTCTAAAGATAGGACTCTGCATTAGGAGATCTGCTTTGAACCATTTAAACAATGTATGTATTGTGTCTAATTGCCTTAATGTTTAAAGATCCCTTAAAAGCTTAAATTGAGGTTGTGGATTCAATGGCACCCAGCCACAGCAGGTCAAGACAGTGTATGATTGAAAAATTACATTTTGTAGTGACTTTAGATGACTTGGACTATAGAACATGCAACGTGTTATCATATTAATATAATTAGATTCTTTGTTAGCAGTTAACATTTACCTTTATGTAAATCACCTTTATGACAAATCGTAATAATGTAGCATAAACCACTTAGCCACTTTATGAATAATCCACGTAAATGTAATGAGAGATATCCGCCTGTCGGTTTCCTGTTTTGCTCAGAACTTCCTGTTTGTCTGGAAAGATACTGAAGCTGAACCTGCTGTAATTTAGCAGGTGCTGGTGTAGTTACGGCCTCTGGTAACAGCGGTTGTCAGTTTCGAACCTACGCGGGGGCCTACGGCAAGGTGTTGCTGAAAAAATACACAAAAGTAAGTCAAGCTATAGTCATACTTTAAAACTGCTTCAATTTAAAAATCATTTTTCCTCCTGGACAGATTACGCAGATTGAAAGACATTATGCATGTCCGACACATACCAGTCAATCGACAACAAATGCAAATTGAGTGTTTAAACAATACTTTATTTTGCAACACCATTTTACACAATGGATTTAGCATACCAATTAGCATAGCAATTGCAATACACTCCCTGAGATTGCGACAAAAGTATTTTACATTTCCTTGTTGACATATCTGGCTGTGGACAGTTGCTAATGCATACGTTTTTAGTGTCAATCGTTTCCAAATGTGAACCCACATCCAAATTGAGGTTTTTCAGGTATATCCTGGACATGGTGAAGAATTTTAGAAACATCTGAAGCCTCAAACAAATCAAAGTGGGAAAATACCACTGTTACATGAACTTTTACAAATGTCACCAGGCTTCTTTTGCTTCGGTATACTTGTGATGATTGTTACCTACGTATTATTTTTTTTTTACCATAATTACGTTGCTTCTCCAGGTTAAACTGACGAGATAATCCGGGCCTACATAATATATTTTAGGCTTTGGACCACCGTTAATTTCTTTAGACACAGCTACATGAAAATATACAGGCATACGAAATTTTTTACATAATCAAATCACATCCTTGCCTTAACATGTTTCCTATATCCATTTATAAATATTGGTCAGTACAAATCGGCTAGTATACAAATAGTCTAATAATTGATTATAGATAAAAATGGCTGAAATGCACATCACAAGTATGCGCTTATATTAGAGATAAGTAGA
Organism: Gymnarchus niloticus; assembly: GCA_009936485.2. Taxonomy (NCBI): domain Eukaryota; kingdom Metazoa; phylum Chordata; class Actinopteri; order Osteoglossiformes; family Gymnarchidae; genus Gymnarchus; species Gymnarchus niloticus. The sequence goes on along the minus strand of JAACJT020000095.1, from coordinate 7,637,457 downwards.
TTTTTTTTTAATCCTACGGTCATAAAGGGTAAGGATTTAACTATGTCTAGGTAAACAACTTCAATGATTTGGTCCTCCCGGTGGCTACACTGAGATCACATCCAGGCTTCAGCGACTGCGTAATATGTTCAACACCCTCGCTGTAGGTCATTTCATTAGCCATTTAAACAATACAAGGTTCGGAGTAAAATAAGCGCCATCTTTTAGTGCGTTTCGTCTTGAGCTAAACAGAATATCACGTTCCGTCTCATCCGCCCTCTTCTCGGAGTCACTTTCCTGTCTTCTCCGGCTGGCTTCGTGCCAAGCCGCCACATTCAAGTAGCCTCCTCTGGGATCAGCAAGGAAAGTCACAGACTGCAGTAACAGACCTTTCAAATTCATAAAATTCATAGGATTTTTCACAAATGAATGAACACAATTTTCTACCAATTTCCTCATTATGCAAATATGCAAAATATCACATTTAGGCCAATTAGGGTCCCCCACAGTTCCAAATTCACCCGTTAAAGCCATAATTGCAGAAACTATCAAATAATTACGGGCGCTAATTGGGAATATTTGTGACAGATACAACAAATTCTCACACAAATTACATTTCATTCAAGGAACCATTGCACGCCACTGAAATTTTATCGAAGTCTAATTTAACTTACATAATGAACTGAATTGAGTACTTGTTATCAAATTTGAGCAATTCATAGGTCTGTAATGTGGAATGATCAAATAAATTACTCAGAAATTTATACAATATTTTCCTGATCTATTTTGAAAGCCTTTCTATTTGTAGAAAATCATCCCCACACGATTATGCTATGTGTCATAAAAATCCCATCTAACTGTCGTTAAAGCTGATAAAAGATGATGGCATACATTTCCACTTACAACCATTAAGTCATGATTCCGTCCGAGGCAGAAACAATAAGGATTTTACACCCAAATGTAGTATTACCTCTTTTATGCGGCTGTAATTAAATCTTGTGTAAAAGGGCCGGTATTATATCAAGTCTTTAAAGCGGAAGGTAGAAGATAAAATTCCCCCTCCTATACTTCTCCTGTTTTCCCAGGTTCCCTTCTCCCCTTTCAGTGCTTCGTGTCACCTGAGGGGACCCTTAGAGCACTGAAGAAGGTCATCTCTGGAGACAGACATTTATTTTTCCTTACGTAGACGCAAGCATTTTAACCGCCTCGTGACCCGTTGGTGGATTACAAATGTCTCCTTCGAGTTGTGATTTGTTTAATCCGTGGAAATTGTGCTGCTCCTATGTAAACAAGCCAAGTGCAGAATGAAGGCAACAACCCAAGCGTGGCCGGGCTGCCTATTTGTCAGAAAACCCTCATAAATACGAAGCCGTTCTATAGGCAAGATGATGTCTCCATTTTTATGGAGGAGTACAGAAACAAAGGATGAGGGGGAAAAAATGTAGCCCAAATAAATGTGCATAACAGTAATTACCACTATTGCCTGGATTGTGTAGAAAGATCATAAAGGGTTATCTAATTTTAGACTATAGAGTAGCAGCATAGCGCCGTATTGTGAATTGCGCAAACGTGCACTAACATGATAATAATATCGTATGATTCTAATAATAAAAAATGATTTTAATAATTATTAGAAGTTGTAGAAGCCGTTAGGTACTTTAGGCCTATATATAAATATATCAACTAGTACATCAATAATAGTGTACAATCGATTTGTGTATCTATTTTTATTACTGAAACCGACCGCTTGATTTATTATATCTTTTCAAAATTGCTACATTACACATATAGCAGAAACTGTTCGTCACATATTTCATTGCTCGTGACGCCGACGTGATGTACCGTGCAACTCCAACAATGAATCTGCTTTGGAAATACCATAAAAATTGCCAGCAATAATGCTGATTATAATGACCTGTCGTGTGTGAAGTTCCACTGCACTGCGGACTGACTTTAATACTGATGTGCGAAATCAATCAATCAATCAATCAATCTATCTATCTATCTATCTATCTATCTATCTATGTCTGTCTGTCTGTCTGTCTGTCTCGTCTAATCTTAATATGCTTTAATATATTTCATCAGCTCCAAAAATGGCGAGAGGAAAACATTATGTTCACGATCTTTCCTCACATTATAACAGAACCATGTCATCATTCAAAATTTGACTAAAGGATGCACGCTTTTATCCCGAACGGAAACCTTATGACGACAAACATCAGCAAATATCATTATAATATCAATATCATTATACTTGAATTGTAGGCTACTCACGTGACTCACTGTTGGATCGTGAAATTAATTCGTATTTTATTTTAATCTGAAACGTATTCTGTCATGATGCTTAAGTAAAATCCCATATTATACGCTACAAATAAGGACTAAGCCAACCAGACTTAAACAGTCCTCCTCCTTAATGACTTCTGTATTTTAAATATTAGAGGCTACTTCACGTTTTTTAGATTAAAGTATACTATTTTATTTTTTATATGCTGTTCATATCAGTAATGACTTATATGCAGTTTATGTGCGTTTGTTTTTTGTAATGTAGGCCCAGGAGAAATATCCAAGAATCTACATTTTATTTGACCCTCTGGAAATTCTTTAATAAGATGCTCTATATGCCGTATTGGTGATACCAACAAAGGACTTTTGTCAATCGTCTCGGGCTCTCCTGTTATCTCTAGCCTCCTAAAAGAGGCTCGTGTCCCCTCGTGCTACATCATTCTCTAAGTGAATAGAGATGAAGGTGGGGATATTAAGTGACTCTATATAACATCCAGGACACAATGGTATGATTGATGGAGGACAAAGTGGGAACAGCAGGACAGGGGACCCAGGGAGAAGCGTCCCTGTCAACGCGAGAAACCCATCTCAGAAAACGGCGCGTCCTGGCGGAGTTTGCAGTCTATTTGTATGAGTAATCAACTGAGCCCCCCTTTCTGTCAGCCGTGTTTACTCACTGATTTTCTCAACAAGACAGCCATTGACACTGGATGGATGGGGCTAATCTGGCGCAGAAAGTGGCGGCTTTGCAGAGGTTACAGGTCTAAAATAGAGCACTCGGCCACATTCCCCTCACCTAATCTAGCGGCAAATATTTATCACTATCAATTTGGAGATCTCACTGACATTAGAATATTGTGTAAAGGTAACTTCTTCAGGTTTCCATCTCACCAACCTACCTCGATCTCCCGTAAATGAAACGATATTGATAGACGTTAACATTGAGTAGAAAAGTACAATAATCCCAATATAAACAAATACTTAGAGATATAAATTATATATACATTTAGACCTATAGGCGTATCTGTAAACACACAAATAGTACAAACGCTGATATGTGTACTTAGTACCCAGAAACGTACATAAATGCACTGGAATTCTTGGTAAATCTTTCGATTCGTAACCAACATTTAAAAACGGGAAATTTTCATTTTCAACTGCAGTTAATATTGAAACAGATGTAAATGGAACGGCAAGTTGATTTTAAATCTTTGCTTTTATTATAGACCCTGTCTGCGTGGAATACGAAAATGACATGTCGAGATTAGAGATGTCTGTTATCTAACTGTCATTTTTCCAACTTTATCCCTCCTGACTTGGATCAAGAAAGCAGGGATAAGAAAGTGAGTGAATGCGAGAGAGAGAGAGAGAGAGAGAGAGAGAGAGAGAGAGAAAGAGAGGAGGTGTGGAAGAACGGTAGCATACGCCATATAATCCAGGCTAGACCAGCAGCAGGTGCCAGTGATGTTCTGCTCCGCTAGCAGATGCCCTCTGTGGCCGAGCATTTAGCAGTTTCTGCTTACCCCCTTTCTTCTAATCTCTCGCTAATTACCCAGCGGTGTTCATACACACATTCTCACTAATTTTATATTTGCTATTCCGAAGGTACCCGAGGCACGTCTGAAGAAATACATCGTCTCTTTGGCGCTAACAGTTACCATAGCGTCCGCCACCTCCTCTGTAAGGGAGGTTGCTTTCCAAGTATATAGTAATACACAAGCAAGTGTATGATGCGGATCAAATTTCATTAATTAAGCACCGCATTGACACTACAGGAACATATCACAAAATGATATGTCGTTAGATTCTGTATGCGCCTGGCTGCGTGCGCATGTTTAAAAGAGATGTGAGGGTGGATCATTTCGACCTGTGTCTCTCTCTCACTTTCGAAAAATTAGGAATGAGAAAGTCTGATCGGTGTCCACAAATAAGTCATCGTATTTTATGAGGTAGAATCTGTAATTTCAGCGTTATGCTTAGGGTTTAATAACATGTGTAAGAATAAATAACAAATATGGGTTATTAAAGCATAGTTTAAATATAGAACGTAATTTCTGAAACTAAAAATGGTTTTGAACCAACACTCATGTGTCTTCGGAAATAAAATACATTATTTAAAAGGACACTTTGTATTTACAGAAATTAGAGATTAAAAACAAGTTTTGGCTAAAAGGAGCGATTACGCGCGCGCGCTCACACACGCTCACGCGCGCGCGCGCGCACACACACACACACACACACACACACACACACACACACACACACACACACACACACACACACACACACACACAGCATTAGAGAAGCCCAAAGTCATCCAGTTTGCTGTAATCACCACAATTAGTCCTGAATTATCACCGGACTCTGACAGACGTTCCTTGTAACTCTCTTTTATTTCAAACAGCCCTAATCAGCAGCTCTCATTACAAACGCTGATTAAACTGCAAATTATCCAGCAGTGGCCCTGTTCTCGTCTACCAGCAGCTCGTTCAATATCAATTAAGGCAAGCAGCGCGCTTGCAGCCTCTGAGCGCTTCCAACTGCTTGATAGCGCCGTTTATTAGTTTGGAAAACTAGGAAAATACTAATAATCAACGGTCAGGGGAGAAAGGAAAACGGCCAGAGATTTTCGGGAGCAAATTATTTCGCCTCATATTCGTTCCTAAATAAAATCCAGCGACACGTTGACTCAGACAAGTAGAACCTCGACTCTCACTTTTCAGCATGTCAGGTCTGGGTTGCACTGAAGAAAAATGTATTAGACAAGGTAATATCTTTAGCTTTTAGAAGTCACTTTTCGAAATAATGAATCGCGTTAACGCATGACAAATCTAAAATCCTACATCATTAGGTCGTTCCGGTGGCGGTAAGAATTAATAAGTATTTTTTCTTCCTCCGACCTCTTTAGCCTTGGCGGAATGGAAGTTAATGATAGCTGATTTTATTTATTTATTTCATTAGGGAAAATTCAATGATAAGCCGGCAAGTACGTTTTCATCGCTATTTAAATGTGTCCACCCTATAAAATTACGCAAGTAATTAATGAAATCAAAATAGTAGTGGCCTTTCCAATAAATTATTTAGCTTTATAATAATACCTTAAGTGAAATGCTTGTAAATGGTTAGTAAGTTAATATCAGTCACGGAACGCTCATGTTGACCACAAACGCCGCCGAATATTCGCTCTTATTGCCTTTTGGAAGGTAATTCAAGAATCGAAGAATAGAATGCAAATTACAATTAAAAATTAAAGAGACCTGAGGTTGCTTAACAAATATTAATAAAAAATCTTATTAGGGATGTTCACTGATAAAGAATTGTTATCAGGTATTTATTAACATACTTGCATGAATCGGAATTGAAATACTTTTTAAGCCCAACAAATCGGTAATATTTATGGATTTTTGCGTCACCTCGCATACCTAATTAAAACAAGAGAAAAAACAGGTTGATACAGATGGTATAAAACTTTTAATTATGTCACCTAGCACACAGAATACACGTATACAATTACATTACACATATTAAAATCATTTCTCAGCGATATTATTTAAAAATCCGTGCAAACGGTATTGTCTATTTAAGTCAACTTTCACAATGGGTGCGTGGACGATAATTTTGGAATATACCCGCATTATTATTCAATAAAGTGATGAAAAAGTTAAATTCATAATTACTTCAGAATTTTTCCTCACCATATAAACAGAAGTATCGAGGAACTGCCATTTACTTTTTTCTGGGCATGTTGCAATTTGATGGCTCTTATTTTACACCCTTTAATTGTTGGAACATCATGTCTGGCATATATTTTCAATGGTGACATTATTATTGCGGCATGTGGACAGCAATAGGAATGTAAATGCAAATTAAGTCCAGGGTAACTACAAACTAATACTGCACACTATTATTTACGCATCAGATCTTTTGCCAACAGCGTATTGCAGAATAAACCACACGTTTGTTCTGACCGTATCACTTCAGTGATTACTCAAACTGAATCACGTGTAGATCAAATGGACAATTAATGAGATAACACAGCACTATGAAATCAGATAATACTGCTTATACGATTCCGAAATTGATCTTCATTACTCACTCCTCAGTTTTATTTTCGTTGTGAGGCAAGAAATAGTTCATGAAATCAATTATAACTATATTTTAGAGGGCCTTATGACAACTGATGTTAAGTATATGTCGCTCTAATCTAAGTACAAATTAAAATCATTTCCTCTTTTTGGGTCAAGCTGGCCAATGTTTTATCCCTGGTGTCTAAATTACCGCTCACACCGTTATTGGTAATTGTTGCTAACTCAGATGTTGTTTGGCAAGAAAATTCGAGTTAAACGTGCTAATATTGCACATTTAAGCGTTGACTGACACTGTGAACATTTCGTTTGTTAAGCCTTGACGGATATTGTATTGTTTATATCTACAAGCATGGGCGGGGCCAGAGGCGTGTTAGTGCGAGAACACCCGTCCCAGTTATTACAAAGATCAAGCGTCAAGTTAGCACGCTCAGTCAAAAATTTCTGACGCTATCGCTGATTTGCCACAATGGAGAAGGAAATGTCTGCCAGGCACGGGGGGGCTGACGGCACCTGCCCGCAGGACCAAAAGAGCCCCGACCAATTACCCCACCTCCCACATGTCGCACGGTTTAGTAGGCGGCACTTCCGGCACGATGTAGCCGGAAGCACCTGCCCGCCACCCCGGTCGCGCGTTTTTGCCGGGATTACGCTACCCTGATGTCTGAAATGTACATGCATGTATAAAACCGGAGAACTTTGATTGAGAAGTGAAATGAATGAGTGCTTAGGTTGTTCTAGGAAGACGAATAATTCCAAATTAACTGTAATCAATCCGTCATAGGGTGTATCGTATGAAACAACGAGAATAAAGAGTGTAAACCCAAAAGTGTTCCGTTTTGAATTATGCTGACGTAAATATGGAAACGAATTGGCTTACATAATAAATGTACCTCTGTTCTTGAACGTCTACTTTCTAAGGAAAGGATATAATAAACATTTGATATTGTATGACTTTTGCTAATGTAAACTGAAATCAATTTTGAAATATCCGCTAACATTAAGTATAGAAAGACTGAGTCAGCTAACATTAAGTATGGAAAGTCTTCACTGTTCTCCCAAGGGGTTTTTTAATTGTTCACCAGCATTACAAAATACCTTCCAGTACAATAGCCCCCCTAGAGATTAACTGATAACTAACTGATTAAATAACAAATATGCATAAATAATACCAAGTATAGTTGATTTCAGGTGGCACAAGTGAGGTAGAAACATGCTGTTGACATGTAAGGTTGGCAATTTAGTGCAAACCAAAAATATGGTGACAGATCAAAGAGAGCCTGTTCTCTAACCTGTGTGGAGTTAGGGACATGGCAATCAAAAGCATTGCACAAACAAATGGCAATGAGGACAAAGGAATGACTCAAGCTCTCAGATGGGCATTTCCACAAGAAGAGCCTGTGGCTGAAGGTTATCCTCAACCGTATCTGCTTCCCGTCAAGACGAAGACGCTTATTGTTCAGAATTGAGTATAGTTCCCTTCATCACCACTTAAACCTGTGATGTAGCGTTCCTCAAGATGTTTGTTCAGTCTGCCCGCCTCCTCCACGTGATGCTACACCCCCAGCAGTGATGAACATGACACTGGCTCCAAAGGCCTGGCTAAAGATAACCTGGCAGCCCAGACTGGTGCTACCTCCAGGTTGAGCTCCCAGCATGCACTGGGGTTGTACATGGTTGTTTTCTGTACATAATTATCAATGTATTTATGTTCTGAACAGTTGTAGCTGTGTGTTGTTAGTATTAGTTGATTACATTGTTATACTGTGAAACCCCCTATTTATGTGTACAGTGACCACCCCGATCATTCAATGGAATGAGTATTTTTGTGTCTATGTTATTTGGTAAGTCTTTATTGTTGTTGTGTGGCTGTTTTACGTTGCCAGTTGGCTTAATGAAAGCACCCTATTTGAAGAAAGATGTCTGACTGCTGCTTCGTAATGGAGTTTTAACAATATGCATCAGCTTGCCGTGTGGACTAACATCACTTCCTAAGAAAAACTGTTTAGTCTGCACTTTCTTAATATTTGCTTGCCAGTCCAGTCTGTTGTTGATGCTGTTAAAGAGAGACGTCATAGTTACAACTTAAAAATAAGCTCAGTTGGACAATCTTATTTCACCAACATCATTATAAAAACATTAAAAATTCTTATGCTTTATTTACTACTCTGATATTTTAATAAATCCCCTAACACAGTTAAACCACAAACTCCAATCTGACAAAAACTGTAATGAGAATTCAGTTGCCATTAAAACCTTACTGTTAAATAATACAACTATTATTTACAATAGTTTTATTAAATAACACCCCAGAGTACTCACAAAGCATGAGTGGAACATGCAAATGCCATACACACAGAGGGCATGCAGGATTTAAACCTCAGACCCTGGAGGTGCAAAACAGTGGTGCTACCCCCTGATCCCCCATCCCCCCTTGGAAATGTTTCCATTTAAGACATAAATTTGAATTCAGATTATTAAATGAGAATAAAATGTAGTATTTGCAGTTAATTAAATTTTATAATGCACTCAATTGAACTTGTTTATTCTACAAGTGTCTCCATGGGACTTTGACATTACATTTTTTTTGTATTAACATCACAAATCAATATTGCATTATGTCAATTACTTGAAAAGTATTTAAGTCATACAAATAGAGTTTTTTTTTTAAATAAAAATCATACCGCACCAATATATACAGTAACAGGTTCCTCCTATAAATACTGGAAAAATATATAATCTTAATCTTAATAATACACATCATGTAAAAACCTTTGAAGATGCCATCTTCCTTAGAGTCCAACATCATTTTCCAATGGAGGGAAAAATGATTACAGTTGACAGAGTGGGTCAATGGGAATGATATCCATGTTATAGTGAACATGTTATTCGTATAACTGAATGACGAGTGAAACTACATGACTTCACATGCAAATTCATCAACAGTCATGGAATACACCCACACACATAGTATGTAAAAGAAAATTGAAAACTCAGACAAAATGTACTTGATTACGCAAAACAGTATAATGCCAGTTTGGACAGTTTTGAAAGATGGCATTTTTTGCAAACATTTATTAAAAGGCTTTCTGAAATTTGGAGAGGATGTTTGCTGTTGCAAAACATAGCAAGCAAATTTTGTTCACTTGAGTTCAATTTATTTTATACAGCAATGTTTTCTGACGAGTGCTCAAATGTGCTTGACATTTTCATGAAATAAAAATAACTAAATTGACTTTTAAATTTCATAAATGCCTAAGTCCTCCGTTCTGAGAAAAACTGCAGTTTTCTATAAAAGTATTTTCTTTCCATGATGAGTAGACAAGTTTAATAATTTTTACCATGTTTTTGGCTGCACATTAATTTTTAGTGCATCTATACTAAAAATAGATTAGAAATACCCATGCTTGGTGGCAATAATATGTGTGTAGGTGTGTGTGTGCATGTGTGTGAGAGACAGTGAGCTATTGATATAGTTACCAATAATTGTTTGTGAAATTTGTTTTTTCTTAGAAATCAATGTGTTGGATTGATTGCTGTAACATTTTTTCACTAATATATATAGAGAAAGATTATTATTATTATTATTATACTCATGAAAAGGGTTCAGATTTACTTAGTTTTCTGAAGACATGATCTGTAGATGAAACTTAAGAAATAAAACCATTTTACACTTAAATACGAACTCTTTTAATATGTCTTATGTTGGCATATTTTTAAGAGTTAATTAATGACACTTACAAGTAGAGCTTTATACAAGTGGACCAACGGTGGGCCTGTCATCACATTAATTTTCGTCTATTTATAGGACACTAGTAAAGTACAAATTACCAAATAATAAGCTATTTAACAGGTTAAGTCATGAAATATAACTACAATATCCAAGTAAGAAGCCAAACACAATATTAAAGATCAGGCATTAAAATGGATTCTGTAACAAAAAATTCAATGCAAAAATGTCCACAGTAACTGATGTAATTTTTATTGAAATTTTGAGCTTTAAAGAAGAAAAAACATTTCAATATCCTAAGCAAATTCAATTATATATGAATGAATATGGATTGCTATCCTGTCCAGAGTGAACTGAGATTTACTCCACAATGTTTACTGGCTCATCCTGACCCTGGCATAGATGAATGGATGGTGGAATATGGCCTGGAGCCTGAAGCAAACATTTCACTAAAGCATTTTAGGGAAATGTGTCCAGCTTGCAGGCCATAATAATTCACAGAGGAATGAGGCAGTTCAGCTGTTATTCCTCTAGTAGAAAACTCATTTCCTTCAGCATGATTATACAAAATGACAACAAGAGCAGAAAAATGACTCCTGTCAATTTAGTGTTGATTGAACATAGAGGAGAGAAGACCCTTTGTAGATATGCTAAAGTGGTAAATGACCATACCTTCACAGAGGCCGGCTTTGATTCAAATAAAAACAGCAAACTCCTTTAATTACAGTTGTCTGCCCCGTTCCCAAATTAATGGCAAGTCAAACTCAGTTACAGTAAACAAGGACAGCATCTGCATCTTGTGGAAAAAATACACAAGTACCTATATATATACACACATATACGGCCTCACACCTTCTTTCTGAGTTTCTTCCATGAGTTTTAGGTTTGATTAGCAACCAAGGGCTATACAGTTAGATCAGCTTGTGTTTGTAAATTGACTATATGATATATATGGTATGTGATTGTGTGTGTGTGTGTGTGTGTTTTGCAACTGTATGCAATCCAACGTACAGTATTTCGTGCCGCGTGTCCTTCGCTGCCTGCCGTAGGGTCCAGGATTTAGGCAGATTCATTGTATTTGTGTACTAACGGGAGATGTTATATTATGGAAGACCTCCATGGTCTAAAAATATTAATAGCATAAAGATTCCCATAGTTTCACGTAAACGCTAAGAGGCAGGTTTAGCTACAATGCTAAACCGAACAATATGCCACCACTCCCGCAGTTTCTCGATACCCCCCCCCCCCCCACCCGTCACTCTTCCCACGTGTCGCTGACGTCAGCGAGGCTCGAGTCGGCGCAGGCGCATCTGTGACAGTGTTGTCTCCACAAGTCCTCTTTATTTTGTCGTTCGCCGCATTCGACTTTATTTACCAAAAAAAAAAAAAAAAGAAAAGAAAAACAACTGTGGTTGTTATGGCGGACCCACGAGTACGGCAAATTAAAATTAAAACCGGTGTAGTGAAGCGGTAAGTGCGTTTATGAAAACTACGAGGTAGCTGGTTAAAGAGGCCCTCGAGGCCGCTGCTGTAACGGTCTTGAGGTGAAATAATGCGTTAGCAGCCACATGCTAATGGAATAGGAAGGCTGTCCGTCAGTGATGGAGTGTGCTAGCCGCCTCATCGCCCCCCTGTTCAGCACACACCTTATTATGTTTTAATAAAGTGAGTCTACGAACCTCACTTTCACACCCAGAAAAGCCGTCTCGGTGCTCTGTAGCTAGGTCGCTATTAAAGATAGAAGCCGGTAGCTAAGCCACCCGTCCTTCGTCGTGTTAAACGTTTTCGTTATTTTCTAACGGCTTGTTTTAGGTTTCAGCACGTACAGTTTGGGGGAAAAAAAAGGCGAAATTAAGGAAATGTGGCTCCTTGTGTGGCCTCGTTAAATTGGCTTTGCTAGCTGACGTGCTTGTTTTTGTGTCGCGCGGTAAGAGACTATAATTTAATTTAAAATACTGTTTTAGCTTCCTAGATAATGAAACAAGGCGACCAGGTGATGCTTTAAATGGAAGGAGTCGACTGTTTATCGAGGAACGGGGATCTTGGTTTGTAAACTGATGAGACGTTTTTTAGACTGTACTTCATTTGTACCCCATCTGAAAGGTTATCTGGTGTGGAGATGTGATGGATTAGCACAGCCAAACATATTTCACTCCTGGATCTGTTAAGACATCTTTTACTGCTGGCTGTTTTGCCCGAATATATCAAAGTACATCATCGTGAAAACGGGAGGAAGCCACAGTGACCGATTATTTATGCATGTTCCGTGGAAATCAAAAAGATGGAACACTTGTAGTCCCGTTGTGTTTTTTAGTATTATTAGCTGAGAAGATGAGTGACATTCTTGTATCATGGAAATGAATAACTTCAATTTTTTTGCTCACGTTAACATAGCGAGGACGTAACATTATTGCATATTATCCTTGGAGTTTTTGTAACTGTCAACATTATTTAAAATAGATTTTCTTTGGCGTCTACTAGCAAAACATTTAATGCTTTTTCACCTCTGAAATTGAATTTTGGTCTCTTAAAAGAAATTTGCTTAAAGTCGGTGTGTAATGATGGTACTGTTCCTTTAAGAATGTGTACAATGACGTATAGGGCAGCTGGGAGTACTGTGAGTCCTTCTGTGTCATCCTGTATCCCTGGTGTTGTGTTGGAATAAAAGTTAATTATCAACTGAGTTAAGAATGCTCTATTCAGTTTGTTGCTACATGAGGTGATTGACATTGTTGCCCTTAACCTAGATATGCCACAGAATATTTGTGGAAGCAAACCAGTGTGAGTTTATCAGAAATGTGCATCCTTGAATGTGAATATTCCAGCTTCAGCTTTCAGGATCAGTCAAAACCTAACGGGAGTTGTTCCACGCCTCTTTGTGAAGTGAAATTAATATTATTATGTCATCATAAGAATTAAATCCATTGAAGGCAATATTCAACCTTTCAGCAGATAAATTAGGCCTACATGTAGTATTTTTTTTTATCTTCCTTGGCCCAACCCGACTGTGAATAACCAAGATGAAACTGGCCCAAAATCAAGTCGGTAATTAAGTGAGATGATGTTTTGTTTCCACTATCCCCTCTTAAAGGACACATCAGAGAAAAGTTTTAGCACTGCTTGATAGGTTTTGCTGTATACACACCTGCCTAGGTACATTTTGTTCTGAAGGGCCAATTGCTGTCAAAGCTTGCATGACAAAAAAAAAACGTGGTTGGCAAGGTAACTTAAAGCAAGGCATATGCTGAGCCCATAATATAACCAGATAGAAAAATGTGCGTTCTGCTATTTGCATTTTCTGTTGTACCAAAGCTGTCTTTGTGCTGTGCGGTAAATGGTGCTATGCAAAATTATCTTTAATGCCGTATTTGTTTAATAATTGCTTAATATTGTATGCTAAGTTCTCTGGGTTTTTGGTTTAATTGACTGCTCAGTTTTAAGGAAAATGCAGTTGATTCATGTTAATGTACAATTCCTGTTGAAGGATGCTTTGTTGGTAAGGGCTTTTTGGAAAACCACAACAGCCTAATGAGGTGCTCTTTGAGCCATTTATCCCTCCGTTTAATCTAGCATTGTGCTTTTAAAATGGGAAATTGTTGGCACAATACTATGTTGGTAGTTGTGTGTTTGTCCTTTTGGTCTTTTCTAATTTTCTTTGGTTAAGTCGTGCGCCCAGTAGTGTAGGCAGTAGTTTAATTTTTGAAGTCTTCATTATGTCTGACTGTTCCTTTTAACCACACAACACCCGTGATGACGGCTGTTCCTGGTAGACGGCAGGTGACAAAGTTTGCTTGTACAGCACTCATACCAATAACTTGCATAGCAGTAATGACGAATGCACTGAAGTGTGCTTGATTATGCTTGCAAGTGGGTGAAACAGAGCGCTCAGTTCTGCAGCGTTTGTTGTACGATCGTGCATGCTGTGTGACATCACTTGCATGCATTAATACAAACATTCTTTGTTTCTGATATGTTGGCATAGATGATGTGAAAGATCCAGGTATTAATATTCTAGTAGCCTGGTACATACAGATTACCGTTTGTGTAATAATGTGGGAAAACTAGTTAAACTGGCAACTCAGTTAATTTGAAATGGGTTTTGAATTAATACAAAGTTGTTTTGAACTGCGACGTTCTTGCTGAATAACCCAGGTGAGCATTTTAGCTGGTTAGTCGTCCTTGTTGCGGCCGTTCAATGAAAAGCTCAGTGATTAAAGAAACACTCTCTATAGATGATAAATTATACTGACAGCAAACTGTACATTTCCTTTTCTCACTGGAGTGTTTTGACATATTCCTGCAGACTCTCAGGTTAGTTATTAGCTTTATTATCCACGGTGTTGACAATCAAATGCTAACTTCTATAATTAGTACATTGTTTTACGGTTGTCATAAGGAAATATCAGAATAGTGCAAGATGTTGAACCATACCCAAGGGACAATAAATAAAGGATATTACACTAATTTTATAGCATTTAAGTTTACAAACAGTGGTTGCAAGATACATTTCAAAGCTGACGGTAGTTCATTTGCCCCCCATCTGTATGCATATTTGAACACTTCTGAAAACGTGATAGAAGGGTAGCTATAAATTGCTTGTGATCGACATCAAAACCTTTTACTGTTGTCATCCTCCTAGGCTACATGGAGTTGACTGGAGTTTACATGATCTTAACTAGATTATGCACTTGAGGTCTTTTTTTGTCATGTCATATTTATTGTGATGTCTTCTAACCATTTCCTGGTTTTCATCATTTGTGGGGTTCCCTCAATTTGCATCTGCTGCTGTTGAGTATGAATACAATGTGTGTTTTGAAAGTCAACTAGCGCAGACCTAGTTATGAGCAACTTAATTTCATCTTAATTTTAAGACATCCTTTAAATCCTTGGAACTTGGCAACACTGCAAAAATATTTTTAAATTCATGAAATGCCCTGAACATGTTTTGTAAAAGTTTTGGCCAGCCAGTTGCAGCTAGATGATGTTTAGAAAAGCAGTTTAACTGCTTTAATTCCAATTACTTGCGCGAATTGTTCTTCATTAGTATGGTGATCAAAGCCAGGGCTATTATACTGAATTGTAGCCTTCATAATACTTCATATTTTTTACGCTTTTAGGGAATCTCAGATTATTGTGTCTCTGGTGTCTCGTACTACTTTGGGAATCAAATCGTTGCTTATTTTGTTTAAAGCTGCCATTCTGATTCTTTGTACGGCTTCTGTTAGTCGTTCAGATGTTTCTCGTTTTGTTTTTAACTTGCATTTTGAGTTTTTTTTTCCCGATGCCACATTTAAAGTGTCTGACTCTTAACTGGAACTGTAGAAAGTGTTGTATTTCTGTAGGTCCCTTTTTCTCTCTTTATCTTTGGTGTTTAAAAAACACTAGTCATGGCTTTCCTGCACTGTTATGTATTTTAGTTGGTGAGGAGCACATTGGATGTCCTTAATAAAATGACAGTGGTAATTTACTTTTGTCATTCTAGGTGGCAGTAGGTACACACCTCAAAAATACAGTATTAAACTGCTTGAATGTGTGTCGAGTCTAATTCCTTTTTCTATTTTCCAGCGAGCTGCTTTTCCATTAACTTTGAGAAAACACAGTGGCAGATCCATTTAAAACAAGCTGAGCTCCACCCTTCATATAAGTGCCTCAGTTTGAGAAAATAAGAAATTAAGATCGAGGGACATTTTTTTCATTAGTCTGTCGTTAGTTATTTGAATCTTGCCAACTGCCTTGCTAAACAACTGCAGCAGTAATATAACTCATCTCTGGGAGGCTTAAGGCGCTTACCTTAGCATATGTTAACTATTACAGTATGCCTTGATGGAAACGTATTAAAATTACTGGTAATTGACATAAAATATGACAAAGTGTTTTAGGCTTTCTGAGCAAAGCAACACACATTACTGAAGAGCAGCCCCATAATGTAACTGATTAATGAAGGATTACTCATGCACACGCAACTGACTGTATGAAAAATGAATTCTTTGTTGTCATTCTGACAAGCCAGCAACCAGAGCCGGAAAAGACTATTAACTGGAATCATTATCAATAGTGATATTTTCAAACTCTATTATGGCAATCAGGTTGGAATTTATTCAATAGATTTAGTTCATTTGCTGGTAATTGATAAATAATCAAAATTTATCAATGTACTTGCACACATTTCACTAACAATCAAGCAAAAGTGGCCCATTTACCACCTGACTTGGTCCAAATTAGAACTAAATTGATGATCAATTAATCCTAGAAGGGGCAGTGCTGTATTTTGTGGAGGAGCAGAGGCAGAAGTGGCAAATAAATGGAGTAAAGACAGCAGATTAGTAGAATGAGCAGAAAGGAGCTGAACGGCCACGGATGGAGGCTAATGAGCATGCAGCTGGGCTGCAAATTGGCAGATTTATAGCATCAGTATAAAAACTAAAGACAGATCAGTGGCAGACTGGAGTTTCAGAACTGATGCCACCCTGGGAGTGAAGAAATGTTGGGGAACATGAGCCAAATTTCTGATCATGTTGCCAATTTGAAGGGCTGGGAATTGGCAGCATTTTAGGCTTTTTTTTTTCTTTTCCCATATGACTTTTACAGACATTGTTATAATTGAATGCCATGGATGTATTTGAGTTGCGCTCGCTCTGATGTAAGTTTAATTTGAGTTGTATTGCACAGCGTACTCTGTGGGTAAGTGGAATTTGTGTGATTTTATATACAGTATATTGTGAGAGATTCTTTGATGCAGAATTGTTGGCAATGTCATGCCTGTAGTTAGGAGTATCTTTTGACTTACATTAGTACATAGTAATTTTGTTTGTGTACTGAACATTATGTATTTAAACTTCATTATTCCTTGTGTACTTTAGTTTTGTGCTAGCTTGTGTTAGGGTATCATTGTTTTGTTTTAAATATGTTGTTAATGTGTCCTGTATTTCAGCTTTTTGCTGTGTGTTTTTTTTTTTTTTTTTTTTTTTTAATGTAATATTTTCTGGGTCTTTACAAGCAAAGCAAGCTTTTATTGTCATTACACTTCATTGTCAATTTGGTATTGTGCAATCTGGATAAATTGGATGCAATTTCATCCTTTTTGTAGGTTAGCAAAAGAAGAAGTTCTGTATATAAAGGAAGCCAAACAGCAGGAAGAAAAAATTGAGCATCTAAAGGCAGAAGCAGCAGATGAATACCTCATTAAGAAACAGGTATGCTGATGGATGCTTTTCTGTAATCGCATGTTGTGCCTTAATGGCACATTCTTTGGTCTCTTGTGCTTAAAGGTAGGTATGCATATTTCCTACTAAATGTAGACGTGGCCAACATACCACTGTAAATGCAGTAGTAGTAATTTCAGGAGTAAATGTTCATGTACGATTGGCCTGTGTGTATGTAATGATGGTTATAGCACATGGGAGGGGGTGGAGGGCCATTGTGTCAATACTGGAGAAAACTTATGTTCCTTGTATTAATGGTTACGTTTTTTTTCTTTTGGGGACCAATAAAATGAATGCACTGTTTGCTTCAGCTTTGCTGTTTATTGTTTGATTCTGTTTAGTCCATCCAGGCAGGAGTAGCTAATCATTGTTTCATGTATGAAAATAACGCACAGATAACTGACCTGTAACCAGGTCAGTTCTTTAAATTGGGGAGGGAGACAAAAAAAAAAAATCTTAACATTTGGAGCCATTAGAGTATCAGCGGACTTTAGCATGGAGCCGGGGGTTGTGGACCTTGTGTTCCATGACTGGTTTCATCATGCAATCAAGCGCTGTAGAGGAACGTTTCACATGGCTGCATGGCTGTTTGGAAATTAGAAAATGGAAGATACAAATCAGAAAATACCGTGACAGTTTATAATGAAGCCTAAAGTGCACTACAGAGGGGTCAAATCCAAGACCACTGCACGTCTCTGCTGCCATGCTAAAATCCCTGAGCCATGACATGTGGAGGCCCATTCCGTGTTGTCAGATGTGTCACCAACACAAACATTGCACTTGCTGGGTGGCTTTGATTTGAAAAGCTGTTTCATCAAGATGATTTGACAAAAGATCCTTGCCATAGTAGAAAAAGAAATTGATCTAAAAAGTAGCTTTTTTTGGGGTTAAGCCTGTTTCTGATCCATATGCAATACAGAAATTTAGATGGTCATTATTGATGAATGTTCAGTGAGTGTCATAAAACTACATGGCTTTGTAGTTGGCCATATGGTTAGATCTCTTCCAGGCCAGAGTTCCACAGTAGGTGTGTGAAATAGGCAGTCTTATTCTTGAAAAACCTGTTTTTTTTTTTTTGTTTTTTTTTGTTTTTTTTTTTGTTAACCCAAGGAGTATCATTAAGTTCTTCGCTTTTAAAGGGTTTTTTTTTTTTTATATAATGATGGGAATCTTAGTCTGCTGTGATCAAATATGAAGCCACCTTTGTTGATCATTTCCTTGAAATGAGGTATAATTTTTAATTGGATGTGTACCTTAAATGGTAACCATGCGCTAGGCAGATTGTGTTGGGCCAAAGGTCAGCCTTGGAATATGGACAACTGTGAAAACTCTTCAAAAAAGCAATGAAACCCTGACCACTAACTGCACCATTGGCCTTTCAAGACTCGGTCAGGTGATATAACCCACATGAACTCTATTTCCTCTATAACTGGCTAATATTCATGGTACCCCAATACTTTACAACAACAAAGGGTAATCATTTCATTGACTTAATCTATTTGATGCAAGTTAATCTATTAAAGGACGATGATGTTTGTAAAACCTTCTTAGATATGTACTGTATATCCTATAGGCTCTTGTGCAAAAGTTGAATTATGGGCTGCAGTCAGATGGATATTTTTATAGTTTGGACATTTAGCCTAATCAAAATTTTCCTGGAGTTGAACATGAATTTACTACATTTTAGTAGAGTTTACGTAGTTGTTAGACATTTATGAATGTGGCTAGTCTGATTAATACAACAATTAGTAATTATTCCCATTCAGATTGGATGGATGATAATTGACCACATATGCTACCCCTCCTGGGAGTTCAAAGTACCAACTAAAATTCCACAAAGACCTAATCAGAGCCAAAGAAAGCAAACTCAATTTATAAAATTATAATCGTGTTCTGTGTGTCTGTATTTAAATATTTTTGGAGAATATGCCTGTTTTTCAGCAGTATAATCACTGCCATTTTGTATTTAATGTTGAAAACATTTGAACAGTTCTCTGTTAAGAAAATTAGACCATAGTAGTATTATAGTACAAAGCAGGCTGGAGAAATGAATCGTTCACACTTTTAATTTGCTTATGCACTTAATTACATTGTTTAACTTTGCCAGAGTTTGATAATTACTAGCACATGTTGCTAATTTGGTACCTCTGAGTGACCGATGACCCAAGTCGTCCTCCTTTTTCGGCTGTCACTTCTCACTCAGAATGAATGGCAGGGCGAATTAAGCATGAGCTAGCCTTTGTCCTCTGCAGCCCGCACGCTCTCTCAATATCTTCTTTTAGTCTCTGCTTCTCTCTCCATTAACCGCGAGAAGGCGGGGCAGAATTTTCTCCAAGTTAGCACGTGCCCGTCATTTGTGACACGTTCCTACTCCAGCTGTGTTCGTCTGTCTGGTAGTCTGAGGAAAGGTATGTGTAACACTGATGAAGAACTGGGGCATCATGTTTAAGATGCTTAAGTTCTGACTATGAGAGGAGAAAAATCATGCCTGCTATGATATTTGTTGCATTGAGCTTTTTCCTACTCAATCCAGTTATTTTTTTAAATGTGGAACCGTGCTAACATTCATTATTAATATGAATCGTAGGGTTGCATACTTGTGCTTATGCTTGAAGTAGGTGCTGAGTAATTACTTTCTTAGGAAAGTTAATCACCCGCATTCAAGATTCAGATCTTGTATGTTTTGATCGTGTGAGTTGTCAGACTATTTCCTTATTGTAAGAATAGTCACATCTTTCTGTTGTGTATTCCTGTGTAAAGTGTGGTATTTTTTGTGCCATATTGACCGTGGCCATTACCAACGTCAGCCCGGCCAAAAAATTAAGATGGAGGACACAGACGTATTTGCAGATAACACCTCATGCTTAAATTCTTGAAACATTTGCTAATAATAATATGAAACCATTTTGTATAAGAACAATATGTATTGTTCTTGTGTATGTAATATTGTTCTTGTATACATATTAAATGAGAGCCTTATAACAAGTCATTAGTAGAGGAAGGTTAATACTGAGGTGACAATTTTCAAATTTTATATAGCCAAGGTAATGCTCCGGTGTAGTGTTCCAATAATAATTATGGCTTAAAGGCTGGTGCATTTATAGTTGTGTAAATCCCTGGATTAGAATTGAACATTTTTTCCTGTGAAGATGAAATTGAGAAAATAAAGTTAATCGAATGGTTTAGTGTTGAGCTTTTTGTTTAAAAAAACAAAATGCTTTAAAAGCTGCTTTGTGTATCCTCAACTGATTGAATGGCTCTCTACTTGTTGTTATGGGATGTATACATGACTTTCAAAAGTCAGTGATTGATGCTTGTAACCATGGCGTCGTGGACCATAGCCACTGAGACCAGCAGCAGCATTTCATATAGCATCTTATGCCTTAATGAAAATTGACTCTTGCCCTATAGCTGTGTGAATCTGTAAAGCATGAATGTTGGTGTCCAATCAGAAGCCTGCATAGCGGCCTGACCCTCTAACTATCTGCACACAGTTTGTATGCCATTGTTTGGATATACTGGAAGATTAAATGTGACTGGAGTTTATGAACAACGTTTTTATTCCCCCCATAATGTGATATCTGCCTTTTTTTTGTTGTTGTTGTTGTTGTTGTTTTTGTTTTTTAATGAAAATAAAGCTGAGAAAATGTCACAGGTCAGGATCAGTGTAATGGTATTTTGCAAGATTAATTAAATTGGAGATATTGTATGGTTAAAATTGCCGCTGGTTCAGGGAGAATTTCATTTCACATGCAAAAACACAGCCACCCCAAAAAAAGCTGAGAGCTGTGCCAGTTCTAGAGAAGCTTGTAAATGATTAGTGTGTCTGATCATGTTAGCCAGGAGCTCGCCTCTCCAGAAGGGTGCCCTGCAAGCTTGAATAATAATGGTTTATGCACGGACACCATCAGAGATGTCTCCTCATGCTGACTGTACCTCTCAAGCTGTGATTGTAGCACATGATCGATAACTCTGTAACATGTTTCATGCTGTAATTGTGCGATATGACAAACATTGTACTATTATGTAAAACTAGTGTGCCTGCCTGAACTCAAATTGTGTTTTATCAGAGTTCCTTGAATTTTGACTTGTAAGAGATGACTTGGGTTACTTTTGTTTTCACCAAACTAGTCTAGTCTTCCTTAAGTATATGCAAATTGTACTTAAATGTCATTCCATTTTTTCTGATTTTCATTTTTAGACTTTGAGATGCTGTAAATGAATAAATTCTCTGTTTCATTATTTTGTAACAATATCAAGAATCAGTCTGGTAGCTAGCTAGTCAAAAAAGACTTCAAGTTGTATCTGTGGCCAGCATTTGATCAAGTGGTTACATTTCTACCAGAATTCCAGGTTGTGCAGATTCATTGTGCAGTTCTCGCCAAGCCGCTCAATCTCAGCTGACGGCTAATGTACCACGGTTTCATGACCTACTGTAGTCTGATTTCGTGTGAAATGTGTGTGTTATGATTTGGCCCCAATTGCCCATCCCTTCTATAAATGTGAGTTACATTTTGGGCTACGTTAGAAGGTCAGCTGTGTAATTGATTACTGAAGAGTCTCCCCAGTGCCACTCAGATGACAGGTTCAGTTCAGCCAATGTAATGGTGAGCAAGTATTCATGTGCTGGTCTTGGGCATGCGACTACCAAGCTACACCAAAAAAAAAATGTGGGAGTGGTGATTGTTTAATAAGTACTGTCTGTTTTATATGTGTAGCTCATAATTGGTGGCACTTGTTTCAGTCTGCTTAAACAAATCTACACTGTCGGCAGGGTATAAAGTGTTTGTATCATATATGTACTGTAGTTTTTAGTTGTGACAGGATGCTGTAATATGCAACCATTCCAGTCCATTGTCCGAACGTTATGGCAAACGGGGAAGTGCTACAGTATAGCCTAATTCCCCAAGAGATTATTTGTAACTGAACTAGTGGTCCAGACAGTGGACTCTCTGCAGTTGAACATGCTTGATTATGTCCGTGTGTCAGTGATGCGAGTATGTGTTGGTGTGTCTTTCAGATGGAAGTCCTGCAGGAGTCGCGGATGATGATCCCAGACTGTCACCGACGTCTGGTTACAGCCCACGCGGATCTTTTGCAGTTATTAGTGAGTGAAAGCTTCTGGTTTTGTGAAGTAAGATGCAGGACACCTGTTCTTTGCATGTTGAGCTGCACAACCCCTTCTCCAAGGGCATTGGAAAGAAAATATTTAGACATGCATAAAGAGCTTCAGTCTTCTTACGAACACAATTAAAACGCTTTTAGCCTTCTTGGAAATGAATTTCCTAAAGTGTTTAAAGATGGATATTGCATGTGTTGCTTTAATGAAACCGCCAAATACAAAGCGCCTTTGAATAGTCTCCAAAAAAAAAAAAAAAAAAATCTTAAACCCATATTATAATAGCAGAATTGATAAAGATGGTGCATGGGTCAAATACAGCAGAGAAGGGCCAAAGGTCACTTATCACTAGTGGTGTTTGGCACTGTGGTATAACTAGTTGGGTACAGTAGTTACTGATTGATAACGGAAGATCTGCAGTGACAAACAGGATTATATGCCTCATTCTGCAATGAGACAGGCTGTGGTGTGCAGTGGACCTTGCACTGCTGTCAAAGAGATTCTCGGAGTTTGCAACACCTGCAGTCCTGTTGGTCATGCTGCTTCTGAAGATGAGGTGTTGTCTTAATATGCTGTGCTTGTAATGATGGCACTGCTCTCAATGTAATGTGCATTGAATTACAGGCACAACACACTTTGGTTAGTGGATTACTTTTAATTATAGAAATCCTGAACAAAAAAAAGAGAAAATAGACCTGTGTCATCTGTGGATAGAGCAAAAGCCAAATTGATAAACGTAAGAATGGTTCAGTTTACCAAAATTTCCCAAAAATGAATATATACATTACCTTTCAGCTAATACTGCCAGTGTAAAATGAATTTTTAAAAATACAATTCTCCTGAAAAACTGCAATTACGGAACAGTTGTAAAGCAAATAATAAGGCACCAAATCAGTGGTGCCGAAGCTGACTTTTATATCTGGTCTCTTTCAGGAAGCCGAGGAAGATTTGGCAGAGCTGGAGGAGTACAAAGAAGCACGAAGCTTGCTGGATTCTGTGAAGCTGGAAGGGTGAAATTGCTCACACTGTGCTGCATCCCTCCTGTCCATTCCATAGTCGGATACAAATGAAACACTCATCCTTTTTTATTTGTGTGTTTAAAATGGCAGCCTAAATAAAACCAGAACCTTTGTCTTGAATGTGCAAGTTCTCACAAACATCAAATAAATTTTTTTTTCCTAAGGCATTTTTATTAATTTGTTAAATACCAATTTGTTCACTAGATTAATTTTTATTGCACAAAGCATTAAGTAGGAATAAGCTTTGTAATGCTGTTTTTCTGATACATGAAAATATAAAATCTGATGTTCACATGCTTTGGTTATGAATGTTGAAATTTTGCGTTTGATATCCATGATCTGGTCTATTTCATTTAAAAAAAAAAAAAAAAAAAAAAACCTTAAGTGCTTGTTGTTTTCTGTTTGTCATCAGTAATGGAAGTCTGTTTCCACTTGAGAAATGCTAATAAGGAAGTTTGTGGATATTTTAATCCAAAGCTACCAGAATGCCGTTTTGAAAATGCTTTACCATATCATTTTACCAGATCTTGGTAACTCATTCAGTTTCTAACATTGTATGTTTTTGCGATTCCTGTCCTTGGGCTGTGCAAAGGTAGCTGTTTGAGTAAGGAAAAATATGGTGTTGACTTCATTAGAATCTTTTTATTTTTAGTGTTTCACTATTTTCAAGAAAGCTACGTTTTCATTTGCAAAATACCTCTGTGTATTGTTTTTCAGCTTGTGTTAACAGGCCACCAAAATTTCAGCAGAAATTGGAGAATACAAGTTAAATAAATTTTCTCGTTTCTTGGTTAGTGCATGCTGATACAGCTTGTATTCCTTCCACAATCCTTGGAAATGTCTGTGACAATTTGGCTGCTTTAGACAGCACCTGGTGTTGGGTCTCTGGTACAGAAACTGGCTTTTAAATTACACCTGCCTCTTACACAAACTATGTAAAAGGATGGTTTTACATACAAAGGATAAACTTATACCACTCCAGCTTTATACAATTACACCCCCCCCCCCCCTTTTGAGAGGAAAGGGCTTTACAAACATCATTGTTGGCAGACTTGCTTTTTTTAATCCTTAATTCTCAGTAGTTTTATACTCATATGACAAGATTGCCCTTTCAATTTCGATAATCTAATGTACTTTTGAAAAACCTGATCTAATTGTATGCAAGTAACACCGCAATGTAATAAAATGTTTAGACAAGAAATTAAAGCTTTAGAGCGCTATGGTAGGGTGTCTCGCTCTAAAGCTAGCCTACCTATGTTATTGACGCGGCTTCATGCCCCACATTGGGGGTATTTCTTTTTAGGATGGTCTTTGCTTTTAAGACCGGTTTTGAGGGTGTGGGGGTGGATGAGTGGACGATGGGGTGGAGGCACGGTGTCCCCCCGTCGCTTGTTGTGCACCCCAGACTGACCTCTCTATATAAGAGTTTGTATTATTAACTTTGATTGGTGGTAACGCAAATTTGTTTTAAAATATGCGCCCCTCCAACAGACCGTCTATCCCGTTCTCTTAGCCCCTTGTGTCTTCCAGCACTTACGTTCTAAATCAGCGTACTTTAATTATACAATTATCAACAACTGATACACTCATATTACGGCTTTCCCTGTCATGTCAAGCCATTTACCCGGGTATTAAATACAAAACATTTATAGTAAAAGCACTGGTACGGCGTACTGTCAGCTTAAGAGCTATAAAAAGAGAAACAAATTCATTTATATCAGTTTACTCTGACAATAAGGGTAAATGTGATCGTTTTATATAAAACGTTTTTTCATTCGCAATGAGGAAAAAAAAACAGACCTTTATTCCTATTTATAGCAAACTAAAAGGTTACAGTTCGCCCTTAACACTTTTTCCCTGTTATACATATATATCTGCGTGGGGGTCTAGAGCCTATCCCAGGCAGCACAGGGCTCGAACCAGGGTGACGTCCTGGGCGGGATGCCGGGATAACAAACAGTCCATCGCCTGTGATCATACTCGACGAGAAATTTCGAGACACAAATGATTCTAACTGAATGTCTTTGGACGGCGGGAGTGAACTGGAGAACCGAGGGAGAACATACGAACTCTACATAAAGAACGGAGATTCGATGGCCGAATTATAACATCAATGTTGTCGTTAATTAAGCATGAGGCGCTCTGCCTTAAACGTTGTTTTCTAGGGGAGCTTTATTACGGCTTTTTCCTCCGTCAATAATGACGGGGATTTTATTATTATTCGACTGGTAAATATGTAAGAAATAAACAGCAAAGCTATCGTTTAATGGGGAGGCAAATAGCCAGTGAATTCAGCTCTTAATGTTGCCTCTTACGTTTGATGCGTCTTTCCTGTTAATATCATAAAGGTAATATTCGAAATGAACTGAACAAGACTCTCTTACGAAAACCACGATTCATTTTATTCATTTGACATTGAGCTTGAGGGTAATAATATGTCGGTGTATCGTTCAATATGACGACTGATAACAAAAAAGATGCAATTTATAACCTTCCATAGTGACTGTGAAACTACAAACACGTTCTGGCTTTTAAAAACGTTCGCCTGAACGTCCACGTCGTGGTCCTGGACGACCTGGTCCTTCTAATGAGAGCGAGGTGTGGAACAGACACCTGACAGAACCCCACGCATTCGTCTAAGGAGAAACACATTTTTGTTGATTAGCAATACTTGTTAAATACACGGGAACTACCCTGTAAGACAGATTTGGGTTACATTTGATTTTGCCTTTATTTTATAGATTTCAATAATTGTCGGGTTCAACCCCAAAGCCTCATTACCACCTTAATGAGGCCCCGTTACATCGTGACATACAATCGCTCCATCTCATTAAGGAAATTGCTCTTCAATGCTGATTATTTTGTTTGGAACCGTAATTATATTTCTTTCGGATAAATCACGGTTTAATCGAGTCCACACGGAGGGCAGCAGCGCTAATTAAAGCATGGGATGCAGCCGTGGCTGCTCCGGCGCTACCTGGATAAATTTATGGCCGGAGGACGACGCACCTGACGGATCTCAAGCAAGCCTTGACCTGCTGCTCCCCTATCTTCCCCCGGGCTGAAACACAACAACTTATTACTTCTAATTCCCCAACTGTCACCAAATCACCTGCACGAAACAAGAATCTAATTTGTTAAGCTGGCATTTCTGCAGATGGAAGATCGATTTTCTCTTTAGATTTCTCTAATTGAGTGAATATAGATACCCAATGAATTAGATTCACTTGCAGACTTGAAAAAGTCAACAGAAATCCTCCTTCACGTTATTTCTACACATCTGCCCCAGTATAATAAAAGGTGGTCTATCCTCGAAGCACACGATGACGGATAACCGCACTCCTTGACGTTTAAACTCGGCTTACATGCGGGCCACCGAAAACCACAAAGCTGAAGAGAGGGACGGAGATTCTTGATCTCTGAAATTGCGTACAGAATTACATTTGTTTTCTTGTGATTTTATTAAAAGTCACTCCTCATCTCCAGAACCCGTGAAAATATCCACTTTCCACTCAGATACACCGCATTAACTTGCAGGGTGCGAATTTGTTTATTTGTCCATTCTTATTTATTTGCTGGATAAGACTGATGTGATCTTATCAGTATACCTGCCTAGAAAGAGATGTGACTAGATTTACCCCGTTGTGAACACAATTACAGCCTTTCTCATTTATCGAAGAAGTGAATGCGTGTCCTCTAAAGGGTCGTAGTACTACATTACACATAACCACACAGGTATAGTAATTCAGCATAACTGCGGTTTTTCTTTACAGTCCGTATAAAACGGCACATTTTAAGCAGCGTCTAAACATAATCATGTTCAGTAACATATAATGTATATGGCATTACTGTTCATAATACTTATAATACTTTATACTAATTATAATTATTGTAGCAGCAGCCTATAATTGGTATTGTTGATAGTAGCAATAGCATCTATCTATCTATCTATCTATCTATCTATCTATCTATCTATCTAATCTAAATAATACAGGAAAAAATGGGCAAGAATACCCGACTTCTGCATAGGATTTAACCAGTAATGACAAATTATTAACCAGAAGAATGAAACACAATATAAAAACCCAACTAAAAAAAAACCAAAACAAAACAATAAACTGTAATAACAAAAAATACATTTGTGAAAACAGGTAATTCTGGGTTAATGAGAATATCAGGCATTTCTGTACTACTACTAATAGCAATAGTAATAATAATAATAATTTTATTATGAATAATATTATTATTATTTATAATAAACATTTTTCGTTGTGTATTTTAAATGTACATGGGGACGCGCAGTACTGGAGGCCTTTAAAATTATTAAAATAATAAATACCTTCTTGCAAATGCATATAATAAAACGGTGTACTTTATTTTACGTCTCACAAATAAAGCTTGAAATCTCAGTGCTTAGGACTTCGACAGGTATTGGTGTACCGAAATTCAATCTGTTCATTTAATATGAGGTAAACTGAGTGAATAAATTGTATTAGAGGCGGCCAATATGTTTCCCTGTGTACTTTCCTTTGTTCCATTTCTTTCTGTGTAAAGCAATGCCGACTTCACCCGTATACCACGGAATAATAGCTTGTTCCGTATTTAGAAATTGTTAAACTAGATCATTATGCTTTATTCTCGGGGAAATGCTGTCAATTTAAACTGCATGCGTTTAAACAGAATGACAGTTCTTAAATGTTAAAACTCGTGACATCGTGCACGAGAAATGCTGATTGTTAAATATGCATGTTATTATCCATCTGAGACGCGCATCTTAATTCATAATAAAATAAGACTATTATAAAATATTTTTAATTATACGTACTTTTAACTATTTATATGCAAAGCCTCGTTTTCCTCAAACGTCCGCGGTCTCCTTACTTCATTAAATACGGCCTGGATCTTTGAAAGGATTGATTCAGTATGTTTATAAAGCTGTAAAAGCCACGAGCAATTGAGAGTAATAAAACGGAGCGCACAATCAATCACGCTACAATGGCGTGGTCCTGAGCTAAATGATCTAAAATTAAACAATACGATGATTTTATATCATTGTTATTGTTATGGTCAACTTCTTGAGTGAACCTGTGTGTAGTTTCACATAATGGCTTGGCATGCAGAAAAAACGAGTAAAACACGTACAATTTGCTCTCAGTGAAGCTTAAATAGTGGAAAAAGACATTTAACAAAGAGGCGACTCTTCGATCCTTCGGAGGAAAAGCCATATTTGTACCTGTCACGCGCACCAGAAATATATAAATATATACGTGTACAATACCACGTTGCGCTAAACAAAATATGTATATATGTATATACATATATATTGCCTTTACTTTTAATTTTATATCTAACGAAAGGAAAGATTTGAACAGACCCAGAAATTATATTGCCATGCGAAGTTCCGGCATTTCCTTCAAATCCGATAAAAAAAGAGATCCGTACTCGTCCTTCAGTCCTAGCAGGGCGAACGCTAGTCCATCGCCACCAGTATTTCCTTGTAAGTATGTACGGTGAGGCGAGTGGTCCCGGTTATCTCACCAGATTGCCGAAATATAAAAGATGAGCTGAATCAATTTAACAGAGGACAGAGAAAGAAAAGACCAAAACTGCCAAAGTTCTCGCTTGGGCGCATCTTTTGTGAGCTTCTAAGGACATCATTCACTCTCAAATAGAAAGCTCTTTTATAAAAAAAAATCGTACTAACATCTGCTAGTAGTTGCTTATTGTCTTTGTCTTTATATATTTTGAGCAGTTCATGTGAGATCATGTGTAGGAGAACTGTCATTGTGCGGCGTTTCGGTTGTGTATTTGATCAAAATATATTTCTGATTTGTTTACGTCTGCTTTGGGCAAAATAATTAACCTTAATTTAGTCTATTTGGATGAAAAATCAATATCGTTAAGGCAATTGATTAGTAACTAAAGCATGTTTGTGTGTGTATTTATTTTGTTGAGTTTGTTTTCCGCTCCCCATGACACCAGGAAGGAGGAGGGGGAAATGATTTCTTTAAAAAAAGGGATATAACTTATAAAGCAGTCATTTGCAATGAGGTTTTCCACTTAATTGTGCACTTAATTCGCTCAAATATCATTTACAATAACTCTACACTGGTTTGACAGTGAAGTCTAAACAGTAGTAAATCAGTACAAATTTATACCGATTTTTCTATAATTCTCGTAATAAAAGATTATAGATTTGGCGCTAATTACATAAATGCCTAATGATCTCGAAAATTACCCTGGTTAGAAGTATATTACTAATCTAAACTTTGTTGTTGGCTGGCTCCGAGAAATCAGAACATTAGAAATGGTTCGCTTCGTCTCTGGGAGGCGGCACATTTAGTGTCAAAGAAGTTGAATTATTCACTGGAAAACTAACAAACGAAGAAAATAACTTTACCGCTGAAATGGAAACATAAGTAACACGCCCAAAAAACGGAGAAGGTCACGCGCAGCGCAGTTATATTGCTGTTACCGCCGATAGCTAATGTGCCGTATCAAGTACACGAAATTTGGCCAATGCGATTTTGACTCGCCCATGTGTGCATGCTAACATTTTCATTAGGAGAAGGCATTTTGCTTTCGTCTCCCCCATACTTTAATGCTATGTTTTCATCGAAGCTTTTATAAGAGATTAAGCAACTGAGTTGTGTGAAAACAGTGTCCACTTAACATCTCTAAAACCACTTAAATATGAAGAAATATTCTGGATATACTAGAGTGTGTTAACTGTGGATTGCAGTCGTAATAGAAATTAAATCAGGTCATTTTAAAGAGTATAATTCGAGGTGGAAAGCTAATAAATCAGATTTGAAAATGAAAAGAAATAGACTTCTGAGTGTAGCTCCAAGGCGAATGCGAGTGGCTCTATACGGAAGCTGGCGGTGCTGACATTTTCAAGCTTCAATTCTGATTGGTTCTTATTTGAAGAAGCTCATGGGTTCATTCAACTATTAAGCGCCTCCCCGTCCCTCTAAAGGACATTATAATGCAAGGGACCTCCTTTTTAAACACAAACCGAATTTTCTTTCATTTAGGCTATATATATTTTTAAATAGTTTAAAGTCATAGAAAAATTTTTGGAAAGCATTTCGCCCTGGAGCGGTGCGCAATGCTATCCCACGCCGACCTCCTGGACGCTCGCCTGGGTGAGTTATCACCAAACTCCGGTCTTCAACTCTACTGTAAGCTGGAGGAACTTCTAATCTAAGAAATCAAGCAGAGAAATTGGCAATTTGTTTCTTATTTAATCTTAATCTGATTTAAGTAAAGTAATTCTTTCGCAAAGCAATTATTATTTTATTACACCGTAATTTGATTTAGCTGATTTCAAATATATTGATGTGATCAAGTGGACTGAAGTATATTTAAGGAAGAGATTAATTGTACATGTTTGGAGATGTTAGAACTGAGGATTTTTCATTTAATGTCTCAATAAGTAAATATATATAGCATGTGTAAAGTGATTTTCTGCATTTGTGAATTATTCGTGTGTGATGCTTCATGCGGCATAAGCCCCTATTCTGCGACGCAGTGTTTATATACAGTTTGTGATATATCATAAGGATTTGCCTGTTTGTAACACCGCCGACTGATTTACTTCATATGATATTATTCTGCAGGGATGAAGGATGCCACGGCGGAGCTTCTAGGGCACAGGGAGGCACTGAAATGTAGACTGGGATCCGGGGGGTCTGATCCCGGGCATTCGGGTGATCTAGCCCCGGGTTCCGACGCTGTTGAAGGGGCCACTCTTCTCCCAGGAGACGATATCAACAATCCTGGATCCAATCCTTCCGGCGTACAGGTGAACAGCAGCAAAGAGCAGGAAAAACAGCAGCAGCAACAAAATCCAAATCAGTCGAGTGGGCAGTCAAGCCAGAAACAGAAACGGCACCGGACCCGTTTTACTCCGGCCCAACTTAACGAATTGGAGAGAAGCTTCGCCAAAACGCATTATCCCGATATCTTCATGAGGGAAGAACTAGCACTGAGGATCGGACTCACAGAATCACGTGTACAGGTAAGCCAGTTCACAAAAATTATGGATGTGTTATGTCTACTCAATACTTTGATGAAACCTAACAAAACGCTGGCAACTGTTGGGTGAGCAGTGTGGTTCTATTGTATGACCCATGTCCCAGTCATTAAAAACGAATCTAGAACTATAAATAGCAGTTAGAAATATCGTCTTAATAAAATATATTCAACAATAGGTTGGAAAGTTTTATTTCGCCACATATTTCCATAACCGGCGTTAATTGATAAATGTCTAATTAGTTGGCTAAAAGTAGCCATTTTAACGCAATGTGCTTAGTCAAAATGGAGACACGGTTGATGCAGCGATAATGTAACCCACGCACATTCAAGATTTGTTTCGATAGATGTTTATAAGGTTGGCTGTTCACGTTCATTTGAATATAATATGTTCATTATTGGTTAAATTTTCAAATACTATTGAAATAAAGAATATTTAAAGTTGACAATTTAAAGTCCAACAAAATAGATACGAGTGATAACGAAATGGCGTATTAAGAAGAACTTAAAAAGCTCGGACACGTGTGACATCAGAGTTAATTATTTATAGTGAGGTTATATTTAATTTACGTTTAAAAACTCACGTGCATTTTAGCATGCTATTGCACATTTTATATTATTCATAAAATAGCGCACATAGTCCATTGCAAAGCTTAGCCTATCCATTAACTTCAGTGACGTAGCGTGAAGTTCACGGTCAGGTAATGACATTAAGAACCGCCGCTAAAGACAATGGAGAAAATGGCAATCACTGACCATGGTGATGAATATTCCACCTCAAATTATAACGAATAATAATAATAATAATAATAATAACACCCTGTCTTCTCATGGAACACTTGGTTTATATAATAAAAATTGATATCTTATTGCGAGAGAATTTACACAATATTTAAATAATGAACAAATATTTATATTGCAATATACACATCCGAAAGAAACAAATAATCACGTAAAAAAAAAAATATATATATATTATTACAACAAAATTGCCGTAATTTGTGGATTATTTGTGCTTGTTGCAGCTGTGCTTGTGACTGTCTGCACCATCAATTATTTCTTTTCAATTTTTTTATCAAAACTTCTTGTTTTACCTATGTGTAGATGAAATACGAGACAGGGTAAAAAATGCAGCCAGTTTGTCAGGTTTAAACTAAAGTTATAGTTTTATTTCGGCTATTAAGACTCGAAAATAATCCGCAAATCGTTTACAGATTTTACAATTATTTATGTTAAATAATTTCGTCTTAGTAGTATATTTATGAGATTATTTTTAAATAATATTACTAAATAAACTAAATCTTAAAAAACTAAACTGACAAATTTAAGCATTCAATATAGCGTGTTAGAATTAAAAATTAAATATTGTCATTTGGAAAGTATAAGGCTTTTGTACTGGAGTCAATTTTATATACATTTGCAGAAACAATCTTATTTCGTAATTTTGAATGTATTTTAATTAGAATGAGATCAAAGATATTCATGCGATATCCCGCTGAACCGATTAAAGTCGTTTTAGTGTATTGGCGTTTGATCCATTAGTTGAGAGAGCAGCTCTTTTACCGGGCTGAGATATGACGGTTCATTTACCGCGTTGGTAGACTGTTGCGTTTTAACTCTAAATTAGTGCATAGGCAACATTTCACAAGACAATAAGCATTACGTACCTAGTCTATTCATAGCAGACTTTTATTTTCATCTGATGTATTGAAGTTCATTATGTATGTATAGCTTTTTTAGGATAGTATAATAAAACCAAGCCCGTTATTACCAACCAATTTCAGAATTATTTATAACAGGGATGGCTTATTAAGCAGGAATGCGAAAATCATGCAAATGAGAAGATCATATGTAATATAATAAGCATAATCATTAGCGTCTATCATACATTAATTCACATTCAGTATTTTATTTACATAAAAAAGAAATTAGTGCGGTGCCTTGATAAATAGTATTCTTTATCGACAAATATAATCACGGATTTTCACTCCCAGTACGGCAAAGCCTTCTTTTTTTAAATAGGAAACACGCTAAAACTATATTCTGCATTTTGGTCATGGAACGACATTTTTTCTCTTACCAAGTATAATGGATTTAGGATTTCACGCCTGATCTGACGGCATAAAACTTCAAGTAAAATTTTTAACTTTAATAGGTAGCCCAGATTCTCTGGCAAATCACCACACGTACAGCATTCCTATAATGCGATACCCCACGGTTGATATTTTTCGTTAGAAAAATGTTTCTAGATGCGAAACCGGTGGATAGTTTTTGCGCAGGTTTGAGATCATCAAAGTACATCAGGAAAGAAACTCCACAAAACTCCACAAATCAAACTCCACATTTTGCTATTTATTGTACTGTGGTTCCCAGTTTAGGTTTTCTGCAACCATGTAAAGTCTTGGCACTGCAATTTCATCGTTTCGATGCAAAATGTTTTTACCGCTGTATTATTATTATTATTATTATTATTATAGTAATAAAAAATATTTAATGCAATTATTAATGATAATTATTGAAATATAATTGCAAAGATAATAGTTGACGTCAATCCTCTTGATTACCTTTTATTTTAAGAAACGACGAAGTTCCGGTTGCAAAGAGCCATAACATATTCACTCCAGCTTGTAAATACACTTAGTGATCAATTGTATTTGTAGTTTCATGACTGGATGTTATTGTAAGAACATGAAATGAAAATTACTTTATTTCCTTGCCCGTATCCCTTTAATTCTATATTTATTTTATATCAGCTAAAGCTGAAATATCGGGATCTTTCATCAAATAAAAACTGATTAAATTAAACAGCTGATTAAAGTTTAAAATTAATGCGGGATAACTTTTAGAATAAATGAAATGTCGCTTAAATGCAACACATGAATTAACATAGCGTACATCAATAATTTTAATAGTTTGTATTACTGCGTTTGTGTTAAATTTTTTTTTTCAATGCTTTGCGTAAATTAATATAAATATATTTTCTCTATACTTTTATTTTGTACGGCTTAGTTGCATGGTTGACTATTTTAGCCAATATTTCATGTAATTGAAAATTTACATTGAATTCAACTACATTCAGTTGTTACTGGCTATAGTGTTACAGTGATGAGGTAAACGTTGTATTCCAGATGTCTACGTACACTTTTTAACCGTGTACAAAAGGCAAGAGAATTTACCCAGCACTACAGTTGTTACGTCGTCATTTCCCCCACACCAGGTTTGGTTTCAAAACAGACGTGCCAAGTGGAAGAAGCGCAAGAAGACGACTAACGTGTTCCGCGCACCCGGCACGCTGCTGCCCACCCATCACGGTCTGCCGCAGTTCCCGTCCGCCGCAGCCGCTGCGGCCGCCATGGGTGACAGTCTTTGCTCCTTTCATGCCAACGATACTCGCTGGGCTGCGGCCGGGATGCCTGGCGTTTCTCAGCTTCAGCTCCCGCCCGCTCTGGGCCGACAACAGGCCATGGCTCAGTCGCTATCCCAGTGCAGTCTTGGAGCTGGTCCCCCTCCCAACTCCATGAGCCTGTCCAACATGTCATCGAACGGCTCCGGCCTTCAGTCACACCTGTATCAGCCCACATTTCCTGGCATGGTACCCGCCTCCCTCTCCGGTCCGACTAACGTGACCGGCTCTCCTCAGCTCTGTAGTTCTCCGGACAGTGACGTCTGGAGAGGGACCAGCATCGCCTCACTTCGCCGAAAAGCACTGGAGCACACAGTCTCCATGAGCTTCACCTAATAATAACGATCGACGGAAACTCCTGTCTTTCTTTTCCCCCCTTTTTATGCCAACATATGAGTAACACACCAGGAAGTCTCAGGATGTAAAATTCTTCAAGCAAAAACAGAAAACGAAGAATGATTGTGTATCTAGCCAATTAAACTGTAACAACATGACCCATAAAAAGGACAAAAATAGGCGGACAATGCAGCCTTTCGAAGATGTTGTGTATTATTGGATCGAATTTGTATATTACTTAAGTTTAGGTTATTTATTTATTTATCTATCTATTTATTTATTTATTGATTTATTATGTGTTTATAGGTTGGTGAGTCAGTCATACATTTATTTTGTTTAATTTCATTCAACATAAGTTCCGCTGGGGTTTTCGTAAGCGTAAAATGCATATTTGAAAAAAAGAAGAATATGTTAATATAAAGTTATTTTATCTAATTCTTTTACCCGCCAAGTTGAAACTTAATTAGCGGGGATAACGAGACGACGTCAAATGCCACCTGCACTGCATGCAAAAACGGGCTCCAGGCATGCGCAGTGCACGTGCGTATTTGGAACCCTGGTTGTTTGTACAGCTGGAGAAAAGAACACGACATAACATGGTACAATCCAGAAGAAGAAGAAGAAAAAAGAAAGAAAAACTCATGAAAATCAATAAACTTTAAAATCTGCTTAGTCTGCATGTGCTGGCCAAGTTAATACACCGGGGAAATATTATTTATACGACGAGAAAATAAAATTTAAACTGTTATATAGGATGTTTTGTGTAGATAAAGCATTCTTGTTACCTTCTGGTCAATTTGTGATATGTTCTAACTTATTGTCTGTGCTTACTATTGACACTGGGTTTCCTAAATGTTTGATCTTATACTGAGACATACTTTTGTTTCATGGACATGTTTATATCAATTTAATGTCAATGGATAAATAAAATCATTTTCAATATGTCACATTACGAATCCGTTTTTGTTTTCACTATCACGATTTTACGTAATTTAATCATTTCTGAATTCAACATATAATATGCAACGCCTATGTCCAGAAAAACTAATATTTAAAGTTACTAAAATAAAAAGTAAACCCTTTCGTATTGCTAGAATATCAGGTTGGAATAAATAAATACAATTTTCGATATATTAATTGGATAGACGAATAGAATTCCATAATTATGAGTTCACTGTTTTCTGAAAAGTAAGCACATTTCTTTACACGAGAAATAGTTACGAGTTGAAGCTTTTTAGAGCGCTATATTCAGATAGCAAAAACATTTTTGATTACATGTAGTTTAGCTAGCTATAGTTACCAATAATAAACTTAATATGTCCGTATCCTGTATGATGTACAATGCAAGCCGAGCGATATTATTATTATGTTTTAACAACAGCAACAGCAGCAGCCACAACAACAACAACAACAACAACAACAACAACAACAACAACAATGCAATCTGTTTAACTTTTACGGGGAAATACGAAGTCATCAGTTAGATTGCTGGCCTTAACACTGGGGTGACGTTACATGATCCCTTGAAATAGATCGCTATATTGATGCAGATATTTCTTTAATGTTACTGTTTAATTGTTCTCTGACCACACTGGCAATAAATACAATTTAAAGCACTTGATCAAGTTTTCTAAAACAAATAATGTGATCAATATCAACACATAAAACTGATTTTATCATTACATTTTATATTTTAGATTTTATTTAAAATTGCTTCAAAAATATTTAGAAATTTCTGCTTTTGCTTTTGAAAAAACATGTTTTGAAATATGGATATATTTTATTAGAATGTTCAAATGGCTACCTCGAAGAAATGACTGAATTAAAGACGATGCATAATACAAATCCATAGCCTATACCACAATTATGATAGCGAGGATAAGGATACTATTTAACCTGGCGAATGAATAATAATTATTGTTAACATTCAAAGTTCTCCCAGTCATACTATTACCTCCCATATATCATTTTTGGCATTTACTATGTAGAGCCTTACTGTGCCAGCATAACATCACCCGATCCAGACTACTGCAATTCTGTTATTTCAGTCTAGGCGACCTGCAATGACTATTACAGCGGTTGGACTAAAAATTGACTACAGACAGCGATCTCTAGCGGGAAGAACCGATGATGCACCGAACTAGGAAGGGTGATTTATAATTGCTATCAATACAAACTACCATGAAAATCTCGTGACCTACAGAATTGGTTTTTATACCGTGTAATAACCTAATGTTATAGCGTCTGGATGGCGTTGAATTACTATTCAAATATAGCTGCTATTTAAAGACTACAATGCTTTATAAGCAGGTTAAATTTTGCAGTCAGCAAAATTATGTTAATATTCAAGTCATCTAATTTGAGAATGGCCAAAATATGCAATTGGATGTGTATACATGTACGATTTCTGAGAGTATCTGCCCTATTGTTTTAGTTTCAGTATACTATGGCTTGAAAACTACCGTTGTTTCACTTTTGTTGTATTATTCAGGTTATATCTATTAAAGACAGACAGACAGACAGACAGACAGACAGACAGATAGACTTTATTTATTCCTAGTGTCCCTTCTTCTAATATTATTTTTTGTATCCAGCTACCTTATATAAATTCACGTGAAACTTTAATTTTAACATAGACCCGTTACCTCATTATCCAATATATAGTGAATGGGACACATGCATTCGTCTGTCGTGATGCGATTACTGCAATTGTTCTCTCCGAGGGACATAAAACCACGCATTGTGTTCCCTATACGGCAAACATCAGCTAACCGAGCTGTAAGTCCTGGAGCTTTGACCTGCACCGTTGATGCAGATCCAGCAGACTGACCGGCTGAGTATCTCTGGTAGCCGTAACAGGGCACTGAAGAGAAAACAATTGCACGGCTTTCTGCTCTAACTCTAAATGCTTATGTCTGAGTTATACAGAGCTACGATGCTGTGAGCAGCGGGGAGGCGTGGCGTCCCCAAAAGTGAGAGTCAGGTGATCAAGGTTATTTGTTATTGATTAGTTCCGCCTGTCCCTCGTGCTCCTCAATATGTATAAACTGGCGTGTTCTGCTTTGTTTTGCCCCCAGTAACCCGAATCCCAGTTGATGCCGAACCTAAGGTGTGTCGTCTCCTCCTGTGCAATCATTTCCCGTGTTAAGCTCTAGCGCAGCAACCCCGCTTCTGTTTTGCTGTCCTTTCTCATCCGTGAACCTAGCTCCTTGTTCTAGTGATTCTATTTGTCTCATATTACCCCAGCTGTATCTCATACCCTCCCAAAATTCTGTAAATAATCCAGGGGTTCGTCAAACAGAGGTCTGAACCTGCCGCACAAGCAATCGAAGCTTGGAGAGAAAGCCATCGGAGGATGGACAGTCAGATCACAGGAATCCAGAATAGGATCTAGGATCGCAGGAATGATTCCGGCTGAAAATGATATTGAGAGATATAGATCGTAATGTGCATTTTTCATCCAAAAGCCTCCAGTTCAATAAACTCTGATTCATCTGAATCTTAAAGAAATACAGCAGTGAGCTCATACTAAATCTTGAAATTTTAGTAATTTCACTAAATGGAGTATAATATGAATATAATTCCTCATGTTGGTGTATTGTGATAGCCAACAGCTATCGTGTCTTGAAAAATTAATCTATGACTTTTTTGTCATTATATACACAGTTTATAATAAATGGTGACAAATGGTATCCATCCATCTTCTAACCATTTGTCCTGGTCAGAGTCACAAAACGTGAAATGTATTGCAGGAGGAAACTGAAGCTCCCGGAGGAGCCCCCAAAAGCCAAGGATAACGCCCAAACTACACCAACCCAGAAGGGAGGTGAAACTCAAACCCCCAACCCTGAGAGTGTGACCCAATACAGGTATCTACTCAGCCACTACACCACCGGTAGTAGAAGTTTTCTTCACCAAAAACCAGAAGATAACTTTAATTTCCAAAATCCAAGGAGAAGCAGTGAAGTCAGCTGTTCAACACAAAACTGGAACCCTACTTGTTTGAAAGAGTCTTGAATTACTACAGCTGTGCGCACGTGTGTATGGTGATGTGTATTTCAGTACGTTAAATGGTGTCATAGAAGAAAAACTGCAGCAGCGTAGAGTTTTGGATTCCGGTAACAGATGTGAAATTATATTACATAAATATAACGATTAGTTTCACTCTCACCTGGGTTAATTAGTTTGTGGAAATGTGCAACCCATTCTTCATTAGCTAATTTTTCACACCCTGATGAGAGAGCCAAATTCTGACCCAATGTCCATAAGATCATGTCTTCCAGAATACTGTGCAGAGAGTGTATCACGGAATATTGGAGGCAAATTCTTGTTTACCACCAATTCATCTCACACCAATAAATGAAAGCAGTCGATAAACCAGCCATGTGTGAATATGGCTTTTTCTGTCATGGATAATGAATGAAGGATCATTAATTTTCTATAGCCAAGTATGTGTGCAGGTGCAAATTATAGGAATCATATAAAATGTTGCTATGATATTGATATTGATACAGTTTGCAGCCATCACCACAAACAATAGCGACCTTAATAAAACAGCATTTTTGTCCTAAACTAAATGATTATTTTCAGGTTGTAGTAAAATGAGTCACTCTCCAGTAATAACAATAGTATGAGGTAATCAGTGAATATTTGCACGCGTGCTATGAAATTATTAATAAAAATGTCTTTTTCCCAAGAAAGACTTCATGGGCCTTGTGGAACTTTTAAGGTTGATTTCTTATCGAGAGTTGGTGGTTTTATTCGGCACCGGCCCTTTAAAGTTTCCTATAGGTCAACGTTTAACATTAAAGGGTGTTTCTGGCTTTGCTCTGACTCCTCCACAAGCTCCACTACATCTGCTGGCTGAGACGGACCAGTGGGTCAGCCGATTCACTCTTCTGACTTTATTCTCTACAAACCAGAACAGTTTTGTTAATCTGTTTGCTCTGCTACAGCAGAGATCCTCCTGGATATATCACTGTAGCCATAAACATTTTTATCCTTATTCACATGCAAAGGTTTCCTTACTGCGATTCGTATGCTAAAGCCATAATGAAGGAAAGCAGATTGTGTTTGCCACTGAGCCCTCAAATAAACGAGGCCCATAACTGAATCTTTGAAAACAATGGCCTTCAAGTGCATTTAAAATTGATCAGTATATTTTTGATGGTGTGGCCATTTAGGGCGATTAATAACTGGTAAGTGGACGTTTGCTTTTGATCAGCTGGTTAATCGTGCAGGCTGAGGGACACATTGTTTAACACTCTCCCAAAAGCTTCATCGTGTGGCTTTGTCACCCCTTTTACAGTGCTGAAATGAATCTAAGAAATAATTTCTTTAACAATTATCTCATTCTATCTTTTTCCGAAATGAAAAAGGAACACTGGAGTGATCTTAGCACAGAATCTTGGCATGTTGAGCAATGCATCAACAATGTGATGAACTGGGAGACATAAGACCGTAATTAATAAGCTAAACTCAGTCATGCATGCTGTTTTTACAGTGTAGAAGATTAATGTATTATCTGGGGAAGTATGATGGAAGTGAAACCAACAATGTTGAACTGAAACTTTAATTTTGGAGAGGAACGAGAACAAAGATGTTTGAATGAGGTGTGTCATGACATGAATGAGCTGTAATATAACAGGACAGCCCAGACACACTGAGGTAGGATTTTGGTTGTAGAGGTTAGGAGAGAGAAAATAAAGGGAATACAAAGCCATTAGTCACAGGTTCTAATACATTTAGTGGAGGGTGGAACTCCTCAGAGTTCTTCTTAGATATGTGGGCTGCCTCTTCTTGGCTCTTTCAGTTGTAGTTCATGACTCTGGTCTGGGGGTCATACTGTTAATGTTGGATTTGATTCAGGTAGGGTTCTTTCACCACACTTCAGCTGAGATGTCCTAAAGGATAAATGGTTGTTTTTATAACCAATGAAGAGTTTACACTTTTCAGGCAATTCCTATATTTTGAGCATCATAAAAGGGAGACATTAGCTTTTGTTGCTCTCTACAGTCTAAAACAATAACATCAACAATGACAGTTAAAAGTAACAGCAACAACAACAATAACAACAACAACAACAATAATAATAATGTGCTGAACAAACTCTGCTGTATTCTCATCAGAATTTGTCAGTTCCTTTATCTGCTATCTTTCAATAATTGGTTTCTAACAGCATGACCACACATGTACTTTGTGAGATCATTTAGTTACATTAGTCTCTGATTTTAATTGGTTGAAAAACTCTTGATACTGTGACAAATTACTAATATTTAACTATTATTATTCAATTTGCCATCTCATTATGTGGTCTGCCTTTAATTTGTAATTGAGGGGACCTCCGGCTGTCACTCACAGCTCTGTGTGCAACTGCCCTATACCTACGCTAATTACTTCAATTAGGAAAATTATTCTAATTGTTTGTTCAGACACTCAGACGCAATAGGAGGCACTTCAACTGTGCCCCAATTATTGTCAGTAGTCTAAAATATATGTCAAGTTACTGCTTCAGTGATGCACGATAAATAGTTGATAAAAAGATGAGATCTCCTTTATGTAACTGCAGTCTATGTACAGTATATCTACAGTGAGGTCTGACACTTTCACAGACCGTACAATTCTTTTGATTATTTTGTTACTCATATTGCAGAATGGGCCTGAGGTTCTGCACACTTGTTCTTTACAGGGTAGGCTGTTTGATTAAAGAGAAAAATCATAAAGTTGATGATGTTTGTTAATGTTTTTCTGCCACTGCACTGATTACAGAAGCCGATGCTTTCACAGACTGATACAGATGGTGGGGAGTTTTGCTGTGACCCTGGGCAAGAAGAGGTTGTTTTAATCATCATCTTCTCATAATATGCTGATTTCAGTACATTCTGTTTAAGTCTATATTTACTCCTAAGGATCAGTCTATATCTGAAACTCCAAACAGGCCAATTACTTGGACTTCCCTGCCTGTTTTTTTTTTTTTCGTAACGATCGGATAACTGTAAAGTTTACAGAATCGACCCGCAAAAAAAAATATTAGTACAGTACAGTTCTAATTGTACGCCGGACATAATAACTATCGGAAATCAAAATAATACATACTGAACACAATAAATATTAATTAAACATCATTACTGTACATTTCTTACAAAAACTCTTATCTAGATTTCCCTTCAAAAAAAGGAGCAAATTTAATTTGTAGGCTGTCCAATTGCAGAATTATTATTGGTAATAATCCCCATGAATATGGTCATTCAAAAGATTGAGAAAGTGGTTACAATAATCCTATACTTCCCATTGGGGTTTAATTAATGCATGATTTCATCCATTAATTAATTCAATATTATTCGAAATGTCTAACATTACGTCAACTACTGTGCGTGGTTCTGGGAATAAGAATGTCACGATGTCTTCTACAGGCAGATATTTTTAAGTGCTTAGGAGTTTGAAGTCTAATCAGAGGCTCAGAATTATGTTTCAGAGTTTTATTAATTTAGTGAAGTGGAATTTTTGCAGTGGAGTGATCACTGACATTGACTTCAATCTATTCTGATGAAACTGACTGACATCTCAGTGTGTTCATCATCAGTCATCATTTAAACCATTCTTAATTACATTAAATGTAAATGAAGTGATTACATTTTCTACATTATGTTCTATAAAGCACTGTGAACTATGTTTCAGTGGCCCATTAAAGATTATGCAGAAGGTAAATTAATGAAATTAGGGATCAAGTTTGATTCAAACGCCTGGACATTTACAAGGACTCACATTCTGAGTGTTACAGGCCCAGCCTCTTGAAGGGATCTGATGTCCATCCATGAACTGTTTTGATCAGGGTCATAAGGGCCCTGGAGCCTATTGCAGGCAGCATAGCACCCAAGCCTGGGGTACTTTAGGGTTCAAATACCACCTCTCCCTGTGCCTCCCAGGTTTCCTCCAGGCACTCTGGTGTCCTGTCACAATCCAAAGACATGCAGTGTAGGCTAATTGGCACGTGTGTTTAGGTGTGTGGGTGCATGTGTGACTGTGCCCTGTGATGGGTTGGCACCCCATCCAAGGTGTCCCCTGCCTTATGCGACAGGCTCCAGGTCTATCCACAGCTTAGAATAGGACTAAGCAGTTTGGAAAATGGATAGCTGTCATAAGCAACAATTATAAATTTGTTCAAATGAACTGCAGCAAAATTGTTGAGAATTAGACTGATGCAAAATTCAACAGTTTCAATTTATGAGAGTGAATTTTGGAAACTACAGTCATTCATATTATGACAATGTACATTTATGAATTTCAATATCCATTGTCATAATGTGACAAAACAAGAATATAGACGTAATAAATCATTAATTTAACCTCATAATTCTATTTGTGAACAACGGTCTGCCTTGTCACATAATTAAAATGGTATTAATGAAAAAAAACACGTTTTCTTGTTATTATTACCACTACAATAAAAAGCAGCTACTTAAACCAATAAATTTTTTATTGTTAAAACATTGTGGTTATAACTAATTTTTTTGCTTTAAAGATAATAAGTGGAATTCTTATACTGTCATCAACATGTTAAAAGTCAATTAAGATTTAATTTTATATAAACTATGATATTAAATATTCCCACAAATCAAGTGACAATCATAATTAAACATTGTAACTAATAATTAGCAAGACATGAAGTTGTGCCAAGTGACAATGAAAAC
The DNA here is from genome assembly GCA_009936485.2 of Gymnarchus niloticus. Taxonomy (NCBI): domain Eukaryota; kingdom Metazoa; phylum Chordata; class Actinopteri; order Osteoglossiformes; family Gymnarchidae; genus Gymnarchus; species Gymnarchus niloticus. The sequence continues at coordinate 7,593,571 of JAACJT020000095.1, read as the reverse complement.
GTTAAGGGGTTAAAATCGATTGATGTGACTTTGGGGTTTTTTTTGATTTTATATAAGCATTTCCATTCTAAGTTCACTTTACCAAACCACTGACATGGCATGATTTACAGGAAAAACTGCTAACATCAGCTAACAGCAACAATTCAGTGTATGGATTTGAGTCATTGTGATTAAATGTGGCTCCTTGTCTTGTAATGGGCTGCTTGAATTACCATTTCAAATTTGTTTTGTTATCGTACGATAAGTTAGCCAGCTTACTTTAACTTATGAGTAGCTGGAAAGAATGGGAGAAAACAATGACTTTGGAAGAACCAAAAATGTCATTTAAAAGATATTTTTAGCTATTTTTTTGAGAAGTTTGGTACAGATCATCAAAGATAGCTTTTAGCTTTGGCTCTGTTGACATGGTCTGAATAGCCTGTGCATAAATTGTCTCATATTGTCCTGTACGTGCCTCTACTGTACGTGCCTCTGCTGTAGTGCCTCTACCGTACGTGCCTCTACTGTACGTGCCTCTGCTGTAGTGCCTCTACCGTATGTGCCTCTACTGTACGTGCCTCTACTGTAGTGCCTCTACCGTATGTGCCTCTACTGTACGTGCCTCTGCTGTAGAGCCTCTACCATACGTGCCTCTACTGTATGTGCCCGGCGGTGGCCTGGAAAAGCAGTTAGAAGATGGATGGACCAAAGAAGTATAAGGAAATGACGCAAGATGTGAAATGTATCGAGTTTAGCTAAAGGGACAGAAAATGCTTCTGGTCACAAGCGACTCACCCACTTTTACCAGAATCTATTTTCCTGAAGCGTGGGAGTCTTTTATCGACACTACTCCAGATAATAGCTTAATTCTTTTTCTATCATAGTCACAATTTGTTTTCCTTTGCTTCTGCTGAGATTTCACGTTTTTTTTTCCTTCCCTTTTATTTATTCCCAGTCCAGGACTGTGTCTGGAGGATCTAATACCATTCTGATCCACGGATGCAATGTTTCATTGCTCATATCTGACACCTTGTTTCAAACAGTTCACTCTCGGTTTAGTTACGGTCTAGTCTTTCTTATCTGACACCAGCCCGTAACTCCCAAGAACCCATACTGAACAGCCCCATGGTTTAATCATATTTCCTCTCTTGTATATATTTAGATATTATTCTTATTTATTAGAAGCTATTTGCATGTAGAGTATAAATTAATAGAGAATGAATCACAAGTGCAGCTGCATTCTCAACACAAAGATTTTTTGGGGCTTTACTATGTTACACTAATGTAAGTTTAGTTTATACACTGTTAGTGATAAGTGCTCAACACCCAGGGCTCCTCTGCAGAAGAAGCAGACATCAATGTACTTGATTACTATTTCTAGCAGAGATCTGCTGATTTTTCTGAAGGGTATGGAATCAGAACTACAGTCTGAATCAGAATCAGACTTTATTTTCCAAGGACACTGCGTGTCCAAGGAATTTGATATGGAGGACCGGTTACAGAAAATACCGTTTGCAAACATTAAGACACTGTACAAAACATAACAGTATTAGAAGATACAAGGAAACAAAGCAACGAACTATGCAATATACCAGACAAGACTATACAGTTAAGCTGACAATATGGCACTAAGTCATTAGATGCTGTGTATGTTTCTATACATAATTGGGCTAAAATGATAGAAGCTCACAAAACAGTGTGTTTCTACATCACCCTCAGTCTCAAAGTGTTTACAGGCTCCGGCCCACCCTTTCCTCTCCAACTTGTTCTCCATCAGCTCTCTCATGAATTCCCGGTGTTCCTTCCGGCAGACGCCAAGGAGCCCAGCGCTTTATCAGAGGCCTGTCCAGAAATCCAAGAGCTGTGTGCACCACCCCCTCCAGCCTCTTCTCCAGCTGCCCTTGAGCTATTCTATTAGAGCATGGAAAGCACCTCGCAGCCCCTGACAAGCGGAGCAGTTCGACACTAAATCAAAAATCAGTGCCAGGCAGGGATGTAAGCCACCATGAAGGTCACAGCCATCAGACGCATGCCATCTCAATCTACAGGACAGACATAGGCGGGAGGGATTTTCTACGGCACAAGTAGCCCACCCCAACCGTTATGTTATGGTTAGGGTCTCCAAATACTTACTCAATGGCACAAACACCCGATTACTCTCCATAAAGCACTGAGAATATAACCGACACTCTACTCCTTCTAACGGATTGTGCTAAAATATAGTCATTTCCCCCCCAAAGTTTCCCAGAATTTCCAGGAAATTTTGTCTTTCTCAAGCATCTTGTTTTCTGCAAGTAGTGTGGTGATGAAGTCCAGATATTCCCAAAATTTTGCCCAACATAGAGCCAAATATGTTAAAATGAAAAAGTTTGACATATAAATTATTTGCCAATAAAAAGGCAGCATAAAATTCCTGTACAAGAATGTTTCCTTAAGAGGGGGTACACATCAACAAAATAATAAATATCTACAGCAATAATTTTAAATCCAGGTACAATAAGTATACTTAAATGGTTCCCAGGAATATGCTGAAGAAAGCTGGAAAGAATTTTAAGCCAAGAATGACATCTGCAACATTTCTCCAAGTGCAGTCTACTTAAAAACCTTAACAGAACAGTTTACTTTATCTATTTGACAGTTTGTATTAACACAGAATGGCAGGTATACATATATTGGACAAAGGGCGTTTAATAAATCTTTGATCAGGTAAGAGAGCCCTTTGCTGGCCGAGTACATCACAATTTATCAAAGAAAAGAGGAGTGAGGAATAATCTTTGCTCATAGTTGTTAACGAAGTTGTTCTTGGCACAACTCTTTCTAGATATGACAGATCCTTGTCAAATGCCTAACATCCAGTTAATCTCACAATAATAATTTTTACACCCAGAGAGAGTTTTGTACAATGCATTTTAAAGTTATACCATTTTCCTCATAAAGACATTTGTTTTTGTTATCTTTTATACATACGTTTATATAAATATTATACATTTCTGATTCTTGTAAACATGAATGTTCTTTGTAATAAATTTTACTGAAACTAGAAATAGGTATTCGGTCAGTAAGCAATAAGGAACGGGCACTGAAAGATTTCCTTTTCCTTACGTTTAAAAAACTTGTATCTATTACCTATCATACTGCCTATGGATTTTTGCAATGTAAGGTTTAGCTAGGTTCTGGAAGAATTCTTCTACAACTGTTATGGACTGCCACCTAGTGGTCATGAGAGGAACTTGTAAAAAATGCAAATTCAAATAAGGCTTGTTTGGGAAACAAGGTAATTTGTTACTGTAGTTCGTTACAACAAAATTTTGTCCGGGATCTCCCATAACAGCAGCAGGAAAAAAGACAGACTGAACTCAATAAACAGAACAAACAATATTAAAGATGCACTACATTTAACTAACTGTTTTTTTGGGGAATAATTATGTCCAGACAGTAATTGTTGTAATCAGTGATGCAGTGAAATAGTCCATCACTGATGTCACGTGATCACCAGCCAACCCAAAAAGTCACAGTGTGTCATCTTCATGTAATTCAAATACTTTACCAAGACAAATCAAAATGTGTGTCGTTTTGTAGCTTTTTTGTGTTGACAAATAAAAATCTATTCAGTTTAAAATACACTTTAATAACATTTTCATGAATAAGTTTAATAAGTGTGATTGTCTTAAAAACAGATATTTAGTTCAATAATTCTCAAATCAACCTACATTTGCCTAGAAAGTTATTCTTGACTCCATATGCCAGAAACATTAAATTTCATTTGAACTACAAGTCACTCATTGAAATACAGTCTTCTTCTTCATTTTTTGGCTGCTCCTGTTTGGGGTCGTCGCAGTGGATCATCTGTTTCCATTTCTTCCTGTCCTCTGCATCTTGCTCTGTCACACCAACCACCTGCATGTCCTCTCTCACCACACCCATAAACCTGGCCTTCCTCTTTTCCTCTTGCCTGGCAGTTCCATTCTCAGCATTGTTCTCCCAATATACCCAGCATCTCTCACCTGCACATGTCCAAACCAGTGCAATCTTGCCTCTCTGACTTTGTCTCCAAACCGTCCAACCTGAGCTGACCCTCTAATATACTCATTCCTAATCCTGTCCATCCTTATCACACCCAAAGCAAATCTTAACATCTTTAACTCTGCCACCTCCAGCTCTGCCTCCTGTCTTTGTGTCAGTACCACCGTCTCCAGCCCATATAACATACAGTAGCTGGTCTCACTACCATCTTGTAGACCTTCCCTTTCACTCTTACTTGCACCTGTCTGTCACAAATCACTCCTGACACTCTTCTCCACCCACTCCATCCTGCCTGCACTCTCTTCTCCATCTCTTTTCAGCACTTCCCGTTACTCTGAACTGCTGACCCCAAGTATTTAAACTCATCCACCTTCGCCAGTTCTACTCCCTGCATCCTCACCATTCCGCTGTCCTCCCTCTCATTCATAGAGCATTGAATGTATCAAAAAGCATTAATGATTCAATTTCTCCCTCTTCTTAAAATAAAATCGGTCTGAACAATCGGGTGGTTGATAAAATTCTTTAACGTAAATGGACAGATGTACCTACAAAATACTAGTGGGTCAAGACAGGCATTTTCTCGCGCTTTATAAAAACGTTCTTCTTCTGAGGAACTGTTTGTCTCTCAAAGCTTCCGTAGTCACGTGAATAGGTTCCTTACGGTAGCAAAACTGTAGCGATGTTATTATATTGGCAGCAGTGGTTGAATCGGTATCGTAATTTACTTCTAAGCCCTCTGTGATTTGTAAAGGGTAAGCTCATTCTAAATCAGTCGTCGAAGCAAATAAGACAGTGAATGCTGCAGCAAATTGGACACAGCGAGCAGCAGATCTGCAGTTCAACTGCACAGCTGACGGGCTGCGCCGATCGCAATACCAAGGGGATTCCTACACGAACGGTCCGCCGAATGGTACGAACCCATCCCGGTGTCATGCGAATCGGTGATTGTGTTCAAAATAAAACGTCACGCCTGATTCTTTTGATTTGCTTCAGCTTGCCAAGCCGACAGCTGACATGTGCGTATCGTGCATTTAAAGTGCATGTTTTTGAATACGGGGGGGGGGGTTCGTGTTTAGTCCTTCCGTCCCGATTGAAAAATAAAATATTTCAACTTTCAAGGTAAATAATACGAGAATACGATTTCTTTTTCTTTCTTTCTAGCTATCTGCATATAAAATGAAGTCTGTGGGCATCTGGAAAGATCCGTGTTTGTATTTTTGTGTTGCGCTCAGTCGTCCTGATGTGCTGTTAGGAGTGACAGCAATGAAACATAACGATACATTCATGTTACAGGTATCTGAATGGCGGGGAAGCTCATTGAGACGAAACATTTCCTTTAAAATCCCCGCCCTCCTGCAGAAGGTGACCGGCCGAGATGCTGCGGTGGATCCTCGGTGGCCGTGAAGCCCAAGGCGTCGTGGAAGTGAGTAGCGGAGCGGTAGCTGGAGTTCAGTCAGACACCCGAGGAAGGATCAGCAGGACCACTGATCCCAAAAGAGCAACACAAACATGAAGACAAAACCACCCTTCACCCGTGCTTCCAGGAGTGTTTTTTTTTTTTTGAAGGGATACTAAATGCTGTTTATTTAGCTTTCTTTATGGGTTATTGTTGCCCTATATGCCATTTGTGGCATGGGAAGGATGCCAGTCTGAGTAATGCCATTATCAAAAGTGTAAATGTCAGTTTGCACAATAATGGGAAGAAGGAAGATTTCAACCTGTGTGACTTGCTGTAAACAAAATGAATTCTGTGGTGTTTAGTAGTAATGGTTATAATTCTTTATAGTTTTTTTTTTTTAAAATCTGTTTGTGTGTTGTGTTTTTAACAATTGCAGAAAAGCACCGTGACAGTCATCGGCGACGAACAGCCCAAAAATGTCTACACAGAGCTGCAGGTGCTCAAAGGCCACTTTGACATCGCTCGCTTTCTGGTGCAGATCGATGACTTCAGGTGAGTGCTTCGGCTTTGAGGTCCGTCACCGCCGTGCTAGATCTTTCCCGCCATCGTCCAGATCGCAGCAGATTCTTAACTTCTATACTGTTTGCATGTCCACACTTGCTAGAGAGAAAGTAAATAATGACTTGGATCTTCGTCTTTCATCCAGCCATCTCTCAGTTGCTTATCTTGGAGCTCACATTCTGGAAGTGGGTCTGTAGGACTGGAAATCCATTTGTATAGGAGTCACTTTAGTAACCCTGGTGCAGTCAGTGTCAGATCAACAAAATCTGTCAGTGTGTTGATCCTCCAGAAATCATTTATTATTGGGGGTCAGCAGATGACTTCTCTCGTTTTTAACAGGACTTGGACCTTAGCAGATTGAGCTTTTTTCCGTGAGATTGCTTTCAAAGTTGTATCCTTCATGACTGGTCCTTCTTCTAATCTCCTCCCTCTTGTATTTTTCTGATGGCTTATGTGCTGGTTTAGAGGAGAGAAGTCCGTTTCAAAGGACAGGCAGTAACTTTGAAAAGGAGTCAGGATGACATGGATCTTGATATACTGCTCCCTCCCACGGACGATTGTTTCAAGCCAAACCAGACCTTATTTTCCGCTCTGGTTGCCTCAAACTTTCTTGCTCCGATTGCTGCGGAGATGGCCAAGTGGCGTGGAGGACCCTGATGCGATGAGAAGGAGAATCCGATGACCTGGATCGCTCGGACTGATGGGCCGGTGCCTGTAAATCTGCTTGAGCGACGTGGTGATCAGGCGTCTAAACAGCATGCTGTTGTTTACTAATAAGACAAGTGCAAAAAAAGAAAGCTGCTCAATTAATGCGAGGCAAGTGGTGTCACAGTGTGGATGCCTTTCAAGGTGTTTACACACTCCCAGGTTTTGACATGTGGAAATCCAGGATTCAGCTGTTGGCTGTGGGTTTTTTTTTTTTTTTTTTAAACTTTTATTTGCTTATTACTTCAATTTGGTTATTCAGTTACTTTGAGTGTAATACTTTTTTATAAAAAAAGTGTACTAATTAATGTTGGCTCCTGGCCCTCTCGTGACCCTGACCAGGTGTCCATTCCAGAATACGGGCTTAAAAAAAAATCCTATCTTTAAACTGGAATTCTGACTGGAGAAATTCAGTGAATAGACAAATCCCAAAGTTGGGTTTTCAGTTTTCTCCAGGCAGAATTCAGGCTTGACTACAGGATTAGTTAAACCTGCCTTCTGGAACCGGCCCCAGGATCAGCGTGTTGAAGATTGTTTTATCAATCCATGAACATCTATTACTAATTTCAGAAAAGAAATAATGTTTGTTTATTCTTGTCATGTTCTATGCTCCAATTTCTGTCCAGTTAGCAGAATATTTATAACAAGGTGATGACACACATTGTTTAGTACCCAGATTTCCCCTCACTGTTCAGAGACGGGAGTTTTGGTTTAATTGATGTGTGTTAATTAGATTGATTAATGAGGTGTGTGCCCTGTGATGAACAGGCATTCATCAGGGGTATGCCCATCTCTGTGCCAGGTGCTTCCTGGGATATGCATTTTTAATGCTTGTATGTTTTATGAATTCTTTGCTGAATGTTGGATTATTGTTCATATGTATTTGTTTCTCTCTTCATCAGGTTTGCCTCTGGCGGGGATGACGGACTGGTTTTGGTGTGGAGTTTTGAGGTGACTGAGATTGGAGTTAGTTCTCACTAAAAGCTGTCACCCTTTTCCTTCTCACACATTCTGTCCCTGTCCTTTATAGGTCCCAGGCGGCAGCTGCAGATTTCCCCCCATTTTGAATTTTGGATAAGATGTTCAGTAGTTTGAGTAGTCGCATGAAACCATAACGAAATTCTAAGAACCTCTGGCTTAGGGATATGTCCCGTCTTTGGTCCACCTTCTTGAGATGCGTGTCTACCGTGTGTTTCGGAGCTGACCGCAGTCCTGCCTTGCCTCAGACCGGGGAACGTCTCCAGGAACTAAGGGGCCACTCCCAGCAAATCACTGCCATGGTGACCTACGGGAGGCCCAGCAGGAACGGCTCCCGCACTGATCTCCTCACAGCCTCCTCAGACCGGACGTTAAGTGTATCCTTTTGTTGCCAGCCCGTATTTAACTGCTCCTTGATAGTAACTTAACAGTCTGATAGGCACAGTGACTAACCAAACAGCCTGGTGAGACAGGTTCGTCTTAGTGAGCGGTGCTCAGTCAAGCTTGCATTCATGGACGCTTTGGCCGTGCGGTGATTGCGTGGCTCAGTGAACGAGCCTCATCATTGAGAATTTGACACGGCATCTTTTTTCTAATGTACTTGTGTGATTGACTCCATTCATACAGGGAAGTTTTGTCTGATTTCTATTTGGACAAGAAATAAGTTTAATAGACACAAGCCATTCGGTCTTTTTGGCTAAACAAACAAATGGAAGCATTTAAGAACCAGTAAATCAAATGCATACAGTGTATGAGACAAGCTGAATATGTGTGCAGTTTTACAAGTTTCAGTAGTTACCCATTGCCCATCCTGTATATCCAGCATAATTATTAGGTCTTAGACCCTGTATTACTACGTGATCCATGTGCTGGGTTTCTTTAAGCTTTCCTGAATGTTCCATGTAGATGTGGGATCCAGATACCGGGAATCGGGTACAGACTGTGTCTGATCTGCAGTCCTCCGCAAAGGTGGGCTTCTGCATGCGTGTTGGTCTAATTTCTCTATAATTTGTACTGAGCTTGTCGGGTTCCTGACTCGCTGTGGGTCGTGTCCAAAACCACCGGCTTTTCTATAACTCAGACTCCTTGGGTTTTGGCATTTCTCCAGTCCACTGCTAAGATTTGGTTCTCGTGTTTTCAGGACCATCTCGTAAATAAAAATGAACAGCTACTCATATAGCTTCTCATACGGCCGTTTGCTTGGCGTACGGATCAGGAACGTAAACGACAGGCTGAATCTTGCTTAGAGGGGTCATCTGGTAGCCACATTTTGATTAATACTGCTGTTCATCATTCTCTGTGTGTGTGTGCGTGCGTGCGTGCGTGCATACGGCGTATCATTTTCACTTGCGACCCGTAAACAGATGATGGTCTCAGTGGGTGGTCAGTTTAATAAACGTTGATTTATTTCCCATCAGTGAATAGGTGTCTGAATGCAGTTGGTAACTTGTATTTCTCAGGAAATTCCATGCATATACTCCGGGGGGGGGGTTATAGATGTATTCCAGTTATGCAGGTTGACTCCTTGTACTGCAATAACTCTAAGTACCTCTGCGTGCTGCCCTGTAGGACCCAATTTGTCACCAGGGCTGCTTCAAACGTTGACACGTTCAGAGTTACCACACCTGTGTTGTACTGCACTATTATTTTTACACTAGAGGCCTTCTGATAGCTTTAATGAGTCTGCCTATTCTCCTCTGACTTCCCTCGTTAACTACTGCTGAATGTATGTTTTTATATTACATTCTCTGACAATCCCTGAGTTTAAACTGGTTTGACTGAAGGAGCAGTAAGATGTAATGTCTGACCAGCCCTATAGCGGAGCTGTTAACTCGCACCCTAAACGGAGGATTACATCTGTATTACTGTGCTGTACAGGGTTCAGTTCAATGTTTTTTCATTATTGTCATCTGGACAAAACTGATTAGGATTTCAAAGGCTGGCTTGTATTTGAGATTTTAAGGAATGCATTGTAGAAAACGTGAACATTAGATTACATAGGGATTAGGGCGTATTGGCCCTGCACCTTCTACTGTAGTCCTAGCTTCAGTGGGAGGAAGCTTGCTGGTTGACTCCAAAGTGAAGGGGTGTCAGTGTTGACGATTTCGCTCTGATGGTTTACCAAATCTGGAACTGCTCCATACTAGTCTATACTAGTTATAATATACAATATCAGTATACAATACTAGTATTCAATATCAGCTGCCTAAATAGCATAACACAAGTACTGTTGAAATCGCAGGCTATGTAAAACTGAGCCAGTCTGCTTTAAGGCGATGTAGCGTCCTCTGGTTGTTCGTCTACTGATCCCGTAAAATTGTGACTGGTCTGTAGATATGAATTATAAACATGCCTTTGCAGCTGGAAGATCCAAACCAGTTTGGTTTCATGAACGTTGTGAATGGCGTTCAGTTCTTAATTGCTTAAACCACTAATTAGCTTCCCATTGAATTGATACCTAATGAAGTTTGTCTTGATTTACCATCAATCAATCCATGCATCCATCTGTCCATCGCTCTTTTGACCACTTATCCTGCTTAGGGTCGCAGGTCATATTGATTTTTAAAGGTAAAAAGGAGACCCTGATTATCTTATAAAAGAGCAGCTTCATAACAGTAAGTACCACAAAGGCCATCAGAGAACTAATCATAAGGCAGCCACAAGTCAAATACCTCGGGGGGGGCTGTATATTAACCTGTTATTACAGCGAACCACTGTTAAATGTAGACACCTTTTAACGTTTACCAGTATTAAGATCGGTTTCTTTCTGTCATGTTGGTTCTTAAGAAGTCATGGATGCAGTAAGTGATTCGACGTTACCTGTGTACGTTCTAATGCTATTTCAGTGCCTGCTCGTGCTGAGCCACCTTGGTCTGTGGATCTCTGGAGGTAACGAGATGTGCGTATGGAACAGGACCTTCGACCTCCTCTGTAGGACGGATCACCATAGCGACGCAGGTATCGTGATGCACACGGAGGCGATATGCATAGAGAATTTGTTTTGGGTAGCTGGGCTGGACTGGCTGACGATGGCTAGCAAGGTGCACGCGGACAGACGGAGGGTCCTTAAGAACAGAATTATTAGATGCCGTGTCTCCTCTGACGTTTTCATGTTACTTTGGGCTTGTGCTGACATATCAGTTGTGTGTTTTATTATACAGGAATAGCTGCCATGGTTGAGCTGCCAAAGAACTGCATAGCTACTGCTGTGGATAAAGAAATAGGTCTGTATGAAGACTCGAGAGTTTATATTGTAACAAAAGTATAAAGCATGATGGACCAGGGTAATGTGAGCACTCGAGTGACGCGTGGCTTCCTGGGTGCCATTTTAGTCATCTACAGGCTCAGTAATGCTGAATCTGAAGCAAACATCACTGTGACTGAAGTCCACAGGCTAACTGACCACCAGGACAGTATACGGGCTCTGATTACTGTCAATGGTAAGTCAGGGCAGCTTTCTGCAGCTGACCGTCAGCTCCTCCCTGAAGACTATGCCCACTTTTTTTTTTTTTTTAACAGCTTTGTGCATAAAAGTAATTCTTTATTCTGAGCTGTTATGCCACTGTCTGCATACTGTGAGCACAAACTATAGAAATCCTCATACCACAAAAACGTTGAATTCTTGTTGAGCTCATGGCCTTTCAAGGTCTTGGTCCCAGCAACTCTTGTCCTCCTCCTCAGATGAGCTGTTCGCCAGCGGCTCGCACGTTGGGGAGCTGATTGTGTGGCACTGCCTGGACTGGACACCCCAAGCTTCTGAGCGCATCCTGTGGGACTATCCACACGTCAGCCCTCAGGATGAGATCAAGCTTAGTGCCCAGAAACAGAGCGAGATGTCCATTCAGCACCTGGCTTCAGATGGAGAGGTAGGCATGAATGACAGTTGCTAACATTTCGTTAATTAAAAGAGAGAGGTTTCACGTTGAGAGATGGTAATGGGATTCAAAACTGCCCTCCCAGCTCATTGCCGCTGCAGTTGGAAGCGGGCTGTATGTCTACAACGCAATGACGAAGAGTGTGGTCGCCTACAGGAAGGCTGCCCATGACTCCAACATCCGTCACACCTTGCTGTTGCCAGAGGGGTATGTATTTCACGTCTCTCAGTTCGGGTGGCTGAAATGCTTGGTGAGATGATGCTTCGGGGGAGGGTTCACGTGACTGAGGTACAAAATGACCAATCTGATCATCCTTTATATATAGAGATACAATTCACTTGGGCCAGAAGTGTCCCATAATATAGTTGCCTTAGACATTTAATTTTTCAGGGAACAGTTCTCCCTAAGTATTTATTTATTTATTTATTTTAAATTGTATAATGATGATGTGGCGTAAGCGCTGTTCTGCATCCTTGCAGCCAACTGATGTCCTGCTCGGAGGATGGAAGCGTGAGAATGTGGGAGCTGCAGGACCTTCCCTTACCAGCGGAGCCAGCCACCGCAGGTGAGTGGCCGGTCCGTGGGGTTTGTCTGCGATATTTCAACAGGCTGCTACAAATCAATTTATCCTGCCAGTGATGACGAATCTCACGTTTATGGGCAGAGGTGTTTGTGATGAGAACATCTAAACTTAAATCAAATTGGAAGGAGATGTTTACATACAGTTCAGTCAGTTACGAAATTCAATTCATCTCACGCCGGGGGCGGAGACTGTAAAGCAAAAGAAATTTAAATACATGAATCTTATCCAGTGTTTTAATTTTATTCATAAAGCTGTTGCATCATTCCGTTCATATTTGAAATTCGCCGTCTTTTTGCTCGTTTTAGTAATGGCGTTAGTAGAAATGCTATTGCACACACGGGATATTTACCAATGCAGTTTACTGACCCAGAGTATAGTAATGGGTTTTGTCATCCGAAGGAACTCCAAGGCGGTCCTGAGTGCTATTTAGGTGACCAGCAGTATATTCACCACAGCCAACTCCCCACCAAAAACTCTTCTAACCTGATGAAGTCTTGTTCGGTGCGTTAGCTGTGCTCCAAATCACCAAAGAAAAATTCTCTCCAGACTTCAAAGACAGTGGGTTTTTGTCACGGCTTCAAGACATCAGAACCTTCTGACAGAAATCGCACTGTGACTCGCCCTCCCGTTGGTTGTGTCTGGGCTAATGCTGTGTAAAACAGTGAAACTGGGGAGTGGCAGGACTGAAGATCTCCCTCGGTCTCCACTTCAGCACAACTTTTCAAATTAAGCACGTTTTTCTCTCCTCCTGCGTTTGTCGCCATACAACTGGTCTGACGGGTCCTGCCTGGAATCTCGCAGGAGAATGGGGCAATAAGACTAGGTGTACTGTTTGCCATACGCCTGGTGGCTTTGAACTGCAATCAGACTGCTCAGGACTAATTGAGTTGGTCTCTAGCTGGACATTCTTTTGTTAAATTCGTTGAACAACGCTGAAGTTTCCACTGTTCATCCACCATTAGTTTCATTAAACCGCATCGGAGTTTGTCATAGTTTTAGGCTGACTGTTGATAAATTTCAATATTCTGTAGTAATTCAGGTTTCTCCCTTACTCCATCTCCTCAATCATGTTCCAAGGATTCATATTAAGGTTACTGAGAGTTTTACCATCACGTGAGCTCCAGGTACAAGTGACACATACCTTCATATGTGCTTTTTGCGTGGTAACTTTGAGCTTTCTGGAACGTTCATGTAAGCAGGAAGAGGTTTGGGTCAGAGGAAGTTGATGGCATCGCTCCCTGTCTCAGGTTTCTTTGGAATGTGGACTTTTGGGAGGACGAGTAAGCAGGCAAGCCAGCCAGCGAAGAAGGTCCAGGAGGCCCTCAGCCTGCGCTCCCTGGAGCTGACGGGAGATCTCATCGGACACTCCGGGGCCATACAGGCAAGGCCACTGACTGATTGTCAGGAGGGTGGAACAGTCCTTATTCTTGCTTGGCTCCATGTTGAGATTTTACCACTGTGGCTTAGTTACAGTCCTGAGCCCCTCAAACTTCTGAACTGTGATGATCACTTACTCCTCCTCCTCCCCCCCTTAGATGTTCATCAACTTTGCAGACCGAGGGCTGGTGACATGTTCCACGGATCACCTGATCATCGTGTGGAAGAACGGCGAGAGGGAATCCAGGTTGAGAAGCACCTCCGTCTTTCACAAGCTGGAGAGGAATGGTGGCCTGTGACGTGTGGTAATGGCCCACAGTGCTACAACAGCCACCGACATCTCAGGCAGAAGTCAAGACCATCCAACTTATTATGGCGCCCTCCAGTGGACTGATGCCTGTCCTGCACTTCACACACCCCTCCCCTGTCCTTTGACCTTGTACTGGATAAATGATCATGGAACATAGATAGATGGATGTTTATTATGGTCTAGTGTTTTACGCAGAAGTCCTTACAGCATGCTGTCGGTTCCTGTGCTCTCCCTGTCCGATTGCTGTGAGGTCACGTGCCATGTAAAGACCAGTATGCTAATAAATCTGTAATCACAAATCAGGATGATCAGATTCCAATTCTTCCTTTTGTTTCATTTTAAATTTTATTGTACTCGGACAATTCATATATTTTAAAACAACCATTAGTGTCAATGATAAAGAGCACATTTGCTTTCGTTACATGTATTTTGCCAAATATTTTTAATGACCTTGTAAAAAATGAACACAAACGGTCTTTAGATTGTACTGTTGCCTGACAGCCACAGTACTATGGAATACAAATGCAGCATCATCTTTTGACCCAAAAAAAGGTCTAACGTGACCAAGAGGAAAGTTAAAATGAAAATACTGACAATATTTCGAACAAATAGCACAGTCAATAGGCTGAATGTGGAATGTTATGGTGGAACCCTTAACACTATTCTAATAACAGCATTACAATAAAATCTTTGGAAAATACAGATTTTAATTAAATGCACGATGCCATAACTCTGTCAGTGTTGATTCTTTTTTAAAAAATAGAGCTTATATACACAACTCTGCCTGAAAACATTTCTTGGTCATACTACTAGTAAATGATATAAAAACAGAAGATAGTTATTGTCTGCAGTCAGTCACAAACCGTTTGCCCATTTTTAATAATAGCTATTTACAAGGAGTCCCTGCGTGCACAGTACTCACCCTTCCCTGAAACTGGTGAGAAAATGGCAGAGTGAAATATCTCGACAGATCTCTCATCTTTACTTCCTGGTAGCTGCGCGAACGGGTCTTATCGCTCATCGACCACATCCGTAACACGAGCTGTGTGCGTACATCCTAGGCCAAAATGATCCGAGATAAACACTTAGGACACTTCAGCATTACCGTGAGCCGCTGATTTCAGTCACCGCGGTCAACACGAGAGCAAGCAAAGCCCACAGGAAGTGGGGTTTTCAATCCACGGCAATGGCTGGTGAAGACTCAGCTGAAAATGAGGGAGACAGAGCGAGGCCGTGTTTGGGCCTGGAGGAGGGGGGTGAAGCCGGTTACAGGAAGAGGTGACGGACCTAGCCACACCGTGAACTCGCGGCTGACGGATCGCCCGAGTGAGGGGAGAAGATGCTTGGCGCTTAATTAGCGAGAGACAGAACCTCCATGTTAAATGACCAGTTCTCTAAGAGAGGATGGCACTGCCTGAATGTCAGTGCTCGACCGAATATCAAGAATACAAACCTGACACAGTTTAAGTCAACACTCATTTCTGAAAACCATTTATTTTCTATATAGGCAATGCTTCTAATAACCACTAACCAAAGGCTTAACGATAACTTCACACATATTCAAAGGCATTGCTATGTGCTAGGATTACACTGAAAATAGGGTGTATATCACACTCAAGTCCCATTCAAATTATAGTCATTTTAGCCCTTGGGCAAGATGGGTCCTTTATTTGAAATTAAAGCGTTGACCCCATTGTCCTGACTTGCACTACATGTCAGAATCTTAAAGCCATCTTTAGTATGTATAATATATGCACTTTGTCTTTGGGTATAGTTTTCATACAGCTCCTGTAATCTACTACAGAAAAGTATTCAAGGCATTACTATCAGTTTTCTTTCATCCCAGCATTGTACAATACTGCGCACCCTCTTCTCATTTGATTCCAAGTGATATAATATTATTCATTTCAAACCAACATATCTGTCTTAAGTAGGAACACCAAAGGCAAAGGTATACCTGATAGCACAATACCTTTTGTCAATTAAGTTCCAGTGGAAAGGCTTACATGTATGGCTTATTGTTATCGATATATTTCACTGCTCAATAAACCCTGTCGATAGAGGAACAAGTAAGGCAACAGACAGGAATGACTGCGATGCGTAGCACACTGAATACCCCGCGGGCTGTCATCACAGTAACTGCTCATAATCATTAGTAAGGTCCCGTTTCCCAATTCGAGGGGGCAAGCTTCTGATAATCGCCCACAGCCGACTGGATTTTCTTGGAAAAAAGCAATCCATGAGAAACAAGGTAAATTGTGAGTTTTACTGATTCTTACGTACCGGTGTGTGATATGTACCGTATTCCCCAATTACAAGTGGACAATTAACGTTGATATTACCTTTACTTCAGGAAGACTAGTTCAGTATGAAATTACTACGAGCATTTTGAGTATGAAACTAAGTAAAAGGTTGTCCTCAGGTAAGTAAAACTGTAGACTTCATATCACTCGAGAAAAAAAAAAATCTAGTGTTAAATTTGGTGTAAGTTTTGCTGAATGTCAGAAATGTTTCATTTGCCAAATCTCTTTTACCTGATCAAGTGAACATCAGTGGAAAACAGGAACTTATTATAAATCTGACAATATGTATATACTTTGCTTCTTCTTAAACCTCAGACTAAATATTGTTTGCACCTGATATCCTTTCTTGCTAGTATAACAGCACACAACACACTTGTATAATACAGGAGGAAATCAGTAAAGGCATTTTTTTGTTGGAATAAAATATGACCCTAGAAAATGCAGATACTGTAAGTAAAAAATTACACAAAAGGAAATCTAAATGAGCAAAATAAACAGATTTCTGAATTCCACACGACAATTTCTTTAAAGTGACACAAAGTAAAACCTCAGGAACATTTTGCTAAATGGTTTAAGCCATCTTTGCATACATTTGCTGCTGTTTCAGATGAGTTTGAACGGTTTGTTCCGTTTACAAACTTGGTTGAAATTCACTACTGACAGATCATCAGAAGCAGCAATTACAATGTCCCAGGATTGTCTGGGTGCCAGGAGAAATAAAGGGAGGGTAATAATATATGTATGCATATATCTTTTTAACACTAGCTATATAACCATTACTTGTTATACTGCCTATAAATAACACCAAAGCTATACAGGATTACAGTGAAAATTCCTTTAGTGGCCGTATAAATTCTATAGTGGACATCCTAAGCCACATCTATTGATAATTGGTAAAATTTAAATTTACCGACATTCAAACCTCCAGAGAGATTCTGGCCAAGCATTTAATAAGCATCGATAACAGTAGGTATGCTTGCTACAAAGGCACATTTGAGATCATTTCAGGCCATCTCTTGCCCTCACCCTGTTCTATGTAGTACAAGACCTGTCAAGGTTAACACATCGCGGTGCCTGCACCTCCCTATGTTTGCCACTAGGCGGAGACAGCGGCCAAAAACATTTAGTTTTGTTAAAAGGGTGCGCCAGCAAATCGAAGTGTCGCATTTCACGCGTAATGGTACGTTCACACCGCGAGCCGCGAGAACGTCGCGTTCGCCCTGGACGCCCACAAAAAGCTCTGGCCGCCTGGCCCGCGGCGCGAGCGAACGCCGTGCACGCTCTCTGACGTAGTGGAGTAGGCGGAGACAAGGTCGTTCAGAACGCTAAGTCTTGCAAGCTTTTTAAAGGGGCCGCAAAGCAAACAAAGGTGTAGCTTATAATTGTGCCGACAGGGTATAATTTGTCAAATCGGTATTGTTGTGAGCCAGTTAATTACATTCCTGCTTAAAAATCAAGCGTTCTGGAGGGAAAATGTTGCCTATAAATTGTGTTGCGCTACTTTTCAAATTTAGCTTCTCACTATGGATAATCGCCAGGTAGCTGCTTATGCAGCACTGGTTTACCTGCGGCGAAGACGTCGTTAACGTCACCGACAATTCGCATTGTTTTGCATGCTACGGCGGCAAAACTGGTATGCGATTTCCTTCCTTTTTCACAAAAATATATTATGCAACTCACCTGGAACACCAATAGTTTCAGACACCTTGGTCCATGCTTCATTTTTTATGTCCCTGTACACAAACAGGAACACGTCATAAATAACTGGTAAGCCCACTACGGCTGCGATCCGTTTTTCCATTATTCTTGGGAACTGTTTGATCGGAACAAAAGTTTACACGCTTGTGTTCTGTGGAACTCTCTTTAGCGGAGCATTTCTACATTCCGATTGGTTGCCGCCGATCCGCGTCATAGCTCATTACCATAAAGTTGACCGGGCTTCAACTTCATTTTGCTGCTCACACCGCCCAAATCGCGCCGCGCCCTCCCTTAGAGAATGAATGACTTCCGGTCGCTTTGACGCTCTCGCCGCTCGCGCTGTGAACGTACGGTAGAATTTAGTTAAAGGAGCTCAGATCAAAGCAGAGCTGCAGAACCAGACTCGTTGACCCAGTTCAGTCTTTGCATATGCTTGTAAAATTAGAGAATCTTAACAAACCCTACGGTCCGGGGCATACCAGATGTGGTATTTGAAACAGTAAATAGCATTTGGCTCCACCTTCCATTAAAAGTGTAAACAACTCATCCATCGACAAGAAGTACATTCCATTATAATGACCCGTTTTGGACATTTGTTTTAGAGAATACTCTTAAGGGATGGTTTTGCTGAATAAATATCATTTTGACAAACAAAAATCAATTTAAATGTACATAGCATAGCTTTGGCATATTCAGCCAAGCCCTGGATTTAATGACCAAGCGCTAATTATAAAACATTTTTCCAAGGGGTCTTGCAGTTGCCACAGTGGGACGTCTCCTATGTCTGGCATAGTAAAGTTTCTTCTTTTTTAGTAACTACCACCATGTGCCCAGTTCCATGTTTTGCAAGGACATGGTCACCTCTTGCCTGTTTCTGTTATGAACACTCAAAATATATCCATCATTTCAGTATAATCTGAGATGGCTAGCTTTCACTATACTCTAACTATTAATATTCCACGAGAAAATCTTACCTGGATCCTTCTTAGTACACTTTATAGATACATATGCACACGTATGTCAACTAAAATGAAAATGTAACAGTGGTATGGCATCTGTTTTAAAATTTTTTGGCTCCCTGTATAGTTGTTATACATATGAAAATGGTTTCATTTATACTTTATATATTATACAAACAGATTAAATACATTATGAAAATAATTTTCTAATTCTACTGTCACAGCTGCATTCTGTTTTTGCTTTCTTTCAGCCAAATGCAGAAGTGAAACAGCCTCTGAAAGAAAATTTTTCTTAACCTGTTCTGTGAAGACGTTCTAGACTCCTCCCGGCTACGCTAACTCACGTATCGCATAGGGCGGGTGCACATCATCTGGACCTGACCACAAACAAGCAGTACCAGTTTGAAAGCAAACAAGGACAAATATGTTACAACAAGCTTGGTAAATGTGGCATCAATCAGTTCTTAAGGTATCTGGACCACCCACAAGTAGTACTGTTGGTCGTTTATACAGATGGGCTTTCATGTGGTGTAATTTAAGATCACAGTTCTCAGCTACAGCTCCTTGTGTAACCAGAGGGTTCCAGCTGCTCTGATTCAGCCTTCAATCACAAAATGCAGCCATTCTCTCTACAAATGGCTAGTCGGTGTCAATACAAATGATTTAATGTAAACAAGCTAGCCATCCATGAAGAGTGAACTACAGTAGTATATAGGTTTTTTTTTTAATGGTCTTGCTTCCTCATGTCTTTTCAGATGACAAGATTTCCCCCATGGGAGAAGTTATTAGTAGGGAATCATTGTTAAACAGTTTAGCGACGACTCCACCAAAGCTAGGAATCTGCAACTAAGGGACACGGCAGAAAATATAAGGAATGATTGAGAAAATAAGTCCTCTAATAAAGTGCGACTGAAACATATTCACCCGTTAAACTGGGAGAGATCATCAGTATGACTGGGCATTCACCTCCATTCCGCTATCTCCTCCACTGTCCTTCACTGGATGCTGCTGTTTGGCATCGCTGCCGTCGTGGATGGTGATGATGTTGTTCTCACAGTGGGGAGGTGAGTAAGGGCGATGGCTACATTCAAGGTGAGCCCCCTGCGGATGTTGGCGGGGCCAGTCTGCCAGGATCCTTAAGGGGGCGGCTCGGGTCTCAGGCTCTTGCATTTCATTTCATCCAGGCTTTTCCAATACTTGTAGTTCTCTGACAGGTGGTGCATCAGTCCGGGCAGGCTGGCAAATGCTGGAGAAGAAGTAAGGAAGTGGAGAATATTCACGCACAAGAGGGACACTGCTTTCAGCCATGTACAGGTCCAACACACACTGCTGTACCAGAGCACAAAGAATGGCACTGGATCAACGTTATTTGAAAAGGGGCAGTGTAGCTCTGTGGATAAAGCAGCCGTGACTGGAAAGTCGCTGCTTCAAAAACCACGCTTGGTAAGAGAATTCAGATCTCTGTTCGCCCTTAAGCAAGACCCTTAACCCCAAAACTGCCCAATGTAGTCTGCGATGCATCTCCCTCACTGTAGCTCACTTTGGGCAGAGGCATCTGCTAAATAAATCTTTTGGAAAAATGATTATTTTCTACAGAACTTCACAATCAAGGATGATGGACATTTATTTTAGAGAAGACTGTGGTGAGGGAAAAGACTTTCCGAAGTACTGACATGATTAAAGCAAGGTTTGTGTGGCTGAATAAGTAAACAGGGGGAGACAGGTGAGATACATGAAGGTTACTCTAAGTCTTCTCCCACAAACTGACAGACACCTCACTGAGTATGTGCAGTGATAACAGATCCTGTAGTATACCTTATGCTGCTCTCACATGTCATGCAGTAGTAACCATATACCACACATGAAGTAACTGAGTAGCTCTTAGCATGGAGACATTTATAAAAAATATTGGGGGCTGATAAAAACACATGTTCAATATTGTCGTTTTTGGTAGTAAGTAGATGAATTTTTGCTATAACACTACAGCTACATTCCCATGAAACCTATTGCTATGGAAATGTATGCAATAAAGTCAGGGTTAGACCACTCGAACCCTCACCAAACTATTATGGTCAAAATACTTTATAAGATCATTTTACTTTTATCGTTAGACACTTTCTTGTAACCTTGCTCACTCATTGCAATCGTTTTTGTGAAAATTAGTACGGGCAGCTTTTTCTCAAATGATACAATGTGCATCTAGATACATATTTTGAAATATTATGCAATAAGATAATTGTAACAGTTCAATACAACTCAGTTTTATTCAGCTCTGAATGAATATCATTTAAACCAATTTAATATCTATTGAAGTGTCCTACTTCTGAGCTAAAATAAAATATTCAATGTAGAAATATTCTGAAATTTTTTTCCCCAAAACACATCACTACAAAAAGCATCTAAGACTAGGTAACAAAAGTTGAGCTTGACATCAACAAAATACTGTGTACACGTCCACAAACACACACAGAGCAAAGCAGCCTCAAGATGCGAGTGATTTACGCTACTCTCTTACTTCTCTTCAAAAAGACTGCAAAAAGGTCACAACCGCCAAGTGTGTGTGTGCAACTGAGCAACAGTATCAGCTAGGCACATCTTAACAGCCACCGGGAAACAGGGGTTGCACGTATAGTTTAGTTTATATTAAGATTAAATCTACATTAACCTAGAGGGAGGGACAGTATTTAACAAAGCAGGCTGACCCTGGATAATGTAATAAACAAGCTGTCTACATCTGGGACCCCAGGTAACGTGACATGGACTGCTGTCAAAGTGGTGGTCTCACTCTGCTGTCAAAATGTGCCAAAGTGCCCTTACCCATTTCTTATAAAACATGAGATGGCAAATCTGTCATTTTGGTGCTTCGGAAAGAAAACTTTTTTAACAGAGCAAGTTTTATATAAACTAAAGGAAGAGTGTGCATGTAAACTTCTAGGACTGTAAGACGTGCCTAACCACATTTCTTAGGAGCTGTGTTTTGTGGGTGTAGGGAAGACCAGGTTAGCCTGAAATGCTACAGTACGTAAGGTGACTTACCGCTGTGATTCTTTTAAAGTTAATAGCAGAGCTGAGCAGAAAAGACCATGGCCTGCAGTCCTCAGGGGACCAGCAACGGGGAGGACTAAGTCATAATTATCACGTGACAATGAATTTAACATTTTTTATGCTATGAAATACTAAAATCTATATGTGGAAGGTTGTCAGAGTTATGTCATATAAAGGGTCTTGGCTAGCTGGTTTGGCATATTTTGGGTTTGGATTATCTGCTGAGCTTTTGCCCTTAAATATGCATCAAAATCTCTGTTCTCATTGCTGCATAAAAATTCAGAAGACGACATATGTACAACGTCATCGGTCTAAGTGGAAGATCGATGTAGGAACAACAAATGCAATTACCATCCCAAGCATGAAACATATCCGTGATGAAGTAGTCAATGAAGGAGATTTGCGACTTGGGGACGCTGCAGGTATTGCGATCGAAGATGGGCATCACCACAGGGAGACCCTGGCGCTTCTCCTCGTCTGTCTGCAACACACAGGTCATCACCGGTCTTCAGCCTCAAGAGAACGACTAGAAAACTACGCCAAACATGTACGTGAAATGTGACCGCAGGCAGAGCCAGTGGGTCATTTATAAATTTGCTTCATTTATAAAAAGGCCTACATGTTTACCTTAATATAAAGATTTTTTCATAGTTAGTGTCACAATGTTAGCGACCGCTGGTGTTGTTTTTAATGAAATGTAATTAAAATGAAATTGAAATGCGTTACCCTGCAATCCTCACTGGGATAGCAGTGAGAAGATGATGGATAGAATTGCTTTAATAATACAATGTTTTGTAGGAAAGTCACACGACAACACGAGCTTTTAACATACCATAACATTACAAAGCATGCCTCGACCTCGGCGTTCACTTCACCTGTGCGAAGTACTCTTCGGAAATGCGACCGGCCCACTCGATACACAGTTCTAGGGGGCGACACGGATTGGCCACATCGGCACACTTGATCATCATGCGCTTAATCAGCAGCCGGTTCTCCGGGGAGTTCCGGATGTTGGCTGGACACTCGGAGTCACTGCTCTCGCTCTGGAACACCAGGGATGATTACACACGATGACGAGGTCACCTAGGTTACATCCTCTGCTCTGGAGATGTAGCTAAACGTTGCCATTGATTTTTGTCTTTAGTTTGCAGGAAACCTCCGACACAAAACATCACAGCTAATCAATATCCTCTTGTACATATGCATGAAATACAGACTCAAATATGAATCTAGGTACAGAAACAGAAAGCATTTAAAAGAACACTTAAAAATGTGAAATATGCACAAGTAAAAACTGAACTAATGCATTGTTTACTTTCACCCACCCACACAGTTTACTGCTAAAATACACAAAAAAAAAAAACTCTAGGGAATGGGGCTGTGTCGTAGAAGGAGACGGAAGCTTACATTACTACTGGATTCCTCAATAGCTGCCATGGGCTTGTTGATGCTGTTAACAAACTTGTTGACGTGTTCAAAGTGGCGTGTCATCTCCGTGGCCAGCACCATGTCAATTATGGCCTGCCGTAGTGTCCGAAACTGAGCCCTACGGTCAGATGGAGGATGAAGCAAGATCCTCATTGATTCAGCTTGATAAAAGCCGTAGTTTTACCATATATATTTTGGTATTTGATGAGAAAAAAATCCTAATCCTTTTGTTAAGGGAATGTGGTCCTATGAATTCCGCCATATTCCACCATCTTATGCCAAGATGTGTTCCCTATGTAAAACTACCTCAGTAATTCCTCTAGTAACATTTTTAAGTACAGTTGTACCACTTGTATGAGTATCAGTGAAACCATAAGATTCAGTCCAAAGATATTAAGTTATTTTGGATCAGGGTGTTACAACACTGGACATCATTTGTATGAATGTCATTTAGAGCAAATGAGAACTTTTAAGATTTAGAATACATAATTTTGGACCATGCCTAGGAAACCAAAGTATAAGCAAACTACAAGAACAATCCAGAACAATCCCAGTGTCATCTTTGTCATCTTCCAGGAAGAAAATCGAACAATACAGCAATAAGGTTGAAGGTATTAAATGTCCATAACCCCAACCATAATCATTTTCACAGCTTGGAAACTTTGCTGAGATTGAAACTAGTATTAATTGAATGAAATCACCCATCATACAGAATTTGTAACATCTCTGTACTTTCATTATACTATCTTATCATGAATCCCCCTCCAGGGATCAATAAATCATAACATACATCCATCCATCCATCCATCCATCCATCCATCCATCCATCCATAACAAGGCTAGTAAAGGGCCTTGTGATTTCATAAGACCTCTTCTAGTGCAGAATATTTGCCTTATTAATACATCTTTAAATTGCCTACATATTACTACTTATACTTAAGGGCCGGGACTAGATCTGGCTCCCACTGTAAGATGCAGAGTGGACTGCAGGATGCTT
>JAACJT020000095.1:7538287-7552225 GCA_009936485.2 Gymnarchus niloticus | reverse complement strand
GAGGCGGTGGAGGACAGGGCGGCCTGGTGTGCTGTGGTCCATGGAGTCGCAAAGAGTCGGACACGACTGCGTGACTATACATCATCAACATGCACCATTTCAGGAACAGGAATCCACCTGGGAGATTATAGAGATTGGTGGGATGAACAGAAAAGATGCAGTCGAAGGAATTTCTATCGCCCAAAACACCTTGTTAATGGGAGAGGCTAGAAGAGGACGGCCAGTTTCATTAAAGCTAACAGGGTGACTACAAGGGCAAAAATATCAGCCTGGTACAACAACGGCGTGCAGAAAAGCTTCTTTGAACGCTCTCCTTGTCTGACCTTAAAGTGCTCTTTTTGCCAAAGTGAGTCCTACTTGGTTATAGCCAGCTTTACTTATTAAAGTGGTCTGTGAGTGGACAAACAAACATTTATGAACACATGCAATCTTATTTTATAATTTTTTTCCCCCCTCAGTGTCTATACTTGTTTTTGGGTTAACTTAATCTGTGATACACGAGAACAAGGAAGACCTCGCTCGATCCCAGAGCATAATGCAAAGACGAAAAACAGCTTCCAATATCCCACATGCAAGTGGAAAAAAAACATGGCCTCAGATGAACTTAACTCAAGTGCTAATTATGCCATCGATTTATCAAGCTTGTAATCCAACATGGACCAAGGATCTAAAGATAGATACAAATTCTGAACGTGGACAGCAATGTATTTCTGCTTCATAAATGTTTGCTGTGTCTGACAACCTTTCTCCTCAATGCACTTGGCTTCTCGCAGACCACGATTTTTTTTGTCCCTTAATAAAAAACACTTTGGACCACTGGAAAAAATAAAGAATCCATTAAAATGTAAAAGGTTTGAGTAGAGCCCTGAGAAGTGACTCTTACCCAACCACAACTTCATTTTCTTTCGGCAGCTCCCATCAGGGGTCGCCACAGCGGATCAACTTCCATCTCCTCCTGTCCTCCACATCCTGCTCTGTCACACCAACCACCTGCATGTCCTCTCACACCACATCCATAAACCTCCTCTTTGGACTTCCTCTTTTCTTCTTGCCTGGCAGCTCCGTCCTCAACATCCTTCTCCCAATGTACCCAGCATCTCTCCTCTGCACACGTCCACACCAACGCAATCTCGCTTTTTCTGACTTTGTCTCCAAACCATCCAACCTGAGCTGACCATCTAATATACTCATTCCTAATCCTGTCCATCCTCATCACACCCAACGCAAATCTTAACATCTTTAACTCTGCCACCTCCAGCTCTGCCTCCTGTCTTTTCGTCAGTGCCACCATTTCCAGCCCATCTTACCCAACCAAAATTGTCTAAGTGAAATGAGCCTTCAAGACCTGCTGAATAAAAATTCGGGGGTCTGTCAGCAAATCTTCTTCCTTCTCTTTTCCACACCGATGTCAGACAATTAAATTCTAAAACTGTGAAAGACATTAGATTGCCCTGAGCAAAAGACATCACAAGATGACGAGCCAACACAAAAATATTGTTCTGTCAAACTCGCCAGAAAGGTCCCTCACCCTTCTGCGGCAAAATATGGTGTTAAGCAATTTTACTTCTCCGTTACTTACGCCATACTTAACAACATCACCTACACACCATCTCCTCCTAACCCTCTGTGCCGATATGAACAGAATCAAGAGAGCAAAATGCCGAAACTATTATTTTTACCGTATTCATGTAACTAATAAAGTGTACTTTAAAACGTTCCCACCATCTGAACTACTACTCAAACCTCAAATTCTGATACGGTGTAACAATGAAAAATCTTGTAGTATTTAATTAATTAAAAAGATTCGCAAGCAGAAGTGTTGAAAATAAGTACTTTGATGCAGGAAAACAAAAGCCAATACCCTCAAAACCCTTTTTTTTTTACATGGCACATCTGAAAACTAGAACATATTAAAATAATCCTTGGCTAATTCTTTTCAATATGTCCGCAAACTGAAAATTACAGTTTGGGAACACATACCGCACTTCAAAAAACTTCCCCTCAGAAAATTTAATACCTTGGCAATTTCCATTTCTACTCCCGCATCAACAACACAAACTAATGAATCAAAATAAGCTGTGGATTAACACTTTTTAATTCAACTAAATCTGATTACATCTGAAAACACAGGAAAAGCCAGGTAGAAAACCTGCTTCAAAAGCAAGCTGCTTATGAATAGATACACTACGTAAGGACCCCCAACCCAGTAATTGTAAGATCACTCATCAAGTTGAAGATGCTAAGAACAGCCTGGTGTTTTCCGGAATGACCCACACCAACCGTCCCCATCTGCTCTTAGATCTGAAACCTGATAAAAACTGGGAAAAAATGGATGTCTAAAATGGTGTCAGGCAGAATGGCAAGCTGGAAAAGGAGATGTATTTTTACCTGAACAGGCTCTCGGGTCAATCGCATAGGACCTATGCATTCCTCTGTGGCAGAAACCTGGGTCAAAAAAAAAAAGAAAAAAAGTTGTAGAACAGTAGCAGAAATACAAAATATAACAAGATCAGCTGTAAAAGCGTCAGCAGGTAAATAACGAAGGACTTCAACAAACACCATTAAAGAAAGGTCATTTAACAGCATCTCAGCTGATGCCACTTGTCCTACACTATTGGATCAGATCAGCGGACAGAAGCACAGTTACACCGAAATACTGAACATTAACTCTGCACTGTCATAACTGCCCACAGTTACACATCTCAAACACGTGACACAGTCTCCAGCACCCAGCCTGTCCAACAGTAACCTCCTTAATGCCCGACATCACGAAGGCTGTCATTAAGCTGCTCGGAAGGGGACTCCAATGTGTCACCAGAGGCTTACCACATGACGGTAACAGGTCACGCAACCTGCAAGAGTCTGACCAGAGCACCAGTGCTACTGCTGGTTCTTGCTTACTTACCCTGGGTGACACTGATCTGAAGTGGCATCCCGAGAAATAAAATAAACACAAGCATAAGCCATGATAAATGAGTAAGATGAAGGCGGGGATGGTGGGAGGGCCATGCCCCTAGAACGATGCCACCCTGGGAGGTTGCCCATCTCGCCCTTGCCCAGATCCTCCCCCGACCGGCGCAACTCGAGCAATCTAATGAGCGACAAATCAATCAGTGGAGCACGAGAGCCACATCCCACATGCCGTTAAGTGAGAACCGGTGCGAAGGTATGATTCTGCAAAAGCAACAAGCTGCTGAGGACACAATTTACTCACATGCACATAAACACGTGTGTAAGAAGGTACGTATATATCTAAATGCAATGGTTATGTCACATGCAGGTTTTCGAGATACAAAGTATGACACAGAAGAAAGGAATACATCAGCGATGAATCTCTGAGGCCTGCTTTAATAATAGTAGCACTGTATATTCTACTAGTCATGCAGAGGTTGGCCACAGACCGACTGCACTGCTTCACCCGGCAACACTGTCGTCGAGCATACCACCACAGCTTGCACAAGCAGTCGGTGTCACAGGTTTCCGAATCTGGGGAGGGGCTTCCCACATTGTCTTCTCAAAAAGCTGCGGTCGCTTAACCACCCCTTCCCAAGCAAACACAACCGCAGAGGGATTGTGTGGGTACGTCAGCTGCGATGACATATCTACGCATGCGATTTTACGTGGCTGAATCGCGAGTCATTCTTACCAGAAAGAAGGGGAGCGTTTGTTAACTTACTGCACACTCTAGGATTCATACAGACAGTAAAAATGTGTGCTCATTGTAAATATCATTTAAATATGAGAGGCAAACCTGTCTGGGCAAAGCCAACCGATGACAATAATATTGAGTTGTCAGGCTGTGACGTTGCTCAAACTTGAACCCTTGTGCTTATGGGATAGCAGACTCTGGGATGTACGAACTGAGCAACATCCATGAATGCATGCATGAAGATCCGATAGGGCGAGCATGACCTCGATATCTGAGGTCCGCCCGGTGTCACTCCATGCACAAGGCTAGTGAAGACACACACAGGTATTTATTTTGATCACTGGTATTTAAAATATAGCCCCCCCGATGAGTACACCAAAACCCAGAAATACCACTGCTTACTGGACCAGGCAGACTAACGATTAACCAGGTGAAATTAACAAAAACTTGGCCTGAAAATATTTTTTTATAATGAATAATGGAAAGTAACAACATTCAAACATCTCAGACAGACAAGACACATGGGGACTTGAAACTCGAATATGAACCAAAATGTATCACCTTCATTAAAGTTCGCTGCTCTCTTCGGACAAAAAAGGTGGCTCAAAGTGGCTACATCCAGCAAAGTTCCAAATATGTAAGATCTTAACCTTTCATTCTGCATCATGGTGAATTTCAGTCATCTTTTTGTCCAAGTTCACATGTCGAAGTACCACTGACTTCCTACATAGAGGAACGCAGAAGTCTGAATGACTACTGACACATTGGTTTTTAATCAAAATAATCAGCTTCACTCATAAATTGTGAGGTCACAGGTCACTTATTATGATGAGACCTGGTCACCGCAGAGATCGCATTGTTCTAGACACGTTTTCTGCTTGTCCATTGCTGTGATGATTAAGTACGTTCATCTTGTTTCCTCATTGTCAACAACTTTTCAGCTTTTCCAAACAATACAACTTTCTTCAAAGCACTGGATCTTCTCATAATGTACACAAAATATGATAACTTTAGTCCAGTCATTTGTCTTTCATGTTTAAATTCTCACATGTTTTAATCACGAATACCCTGATTTAATTATGGTCCATAGTGTTCTAAAAAGTCTTTGGACCAAAGTTCAGAAGTCAGTAGGCCAACATGTCATCAAACCTCACCGCGAAAACTCATAAAACAGCGAACGCCAAAGTCTGAAGCCTCTCTGAAGTGACAACCCATCCCAGTCCTCCTGGTAATTTACTTTATTTCCTGACATCATTGATGGCACACTAGAGTTTTTCACCCTGTAAAGTATTGTGCTGATTTGAATGAAAGCCTTTTACCAAAACAAAACTCAGCATCCAGTTCTGAGGACATCCAAAAGTCCTTCGATGACCTCCTTTCACCAAAAACGCTGCCTGACCTTCCATATTGTGAGGTGTATCATTTGACCATCCTGCAATTTAATCAGTCATAAATTGCACATTCATACTGCTCGACAAAAAATGCCAGCAAAAAAGGAACACTCCTGTTAATGTATTCAGAATATGACCAAGCAATTCTGTATGATGTATCAAAATTCCCCATAAAAACGACACAGTCCTCACTCCACCTCAAAAAGGCTTAAATAATTAAGAAGTAAAGAATGCCAAGTGGCTTAGACTGCTAGCAGCCTGACCCCAAAAAATCTGAGTGTATCAAATCAGGATTACAGGCATTGCAATAAAAGACCGACAACACAGAGTACAATACCCTCCCGTTCAAGCCAGCTATTATTATAGTACTGGACAGAGAACAAAATAAATTTTCATGCAATTCTGCAACAGTTGTTCACTTGTGAGATATATGAGATGTTCATAATGTCACACTAAAAGCAACACTGCAGTATTAAGACAGATTACCAAGCTTTCATTGTAACCAAGTCATAAAGGGGTCACCTTGGTGCTGAAGACCATAATTCTTTAATATCAGGGCCATGGCAGATTGTCACGTAGCAGCCTTTTAAACAGCTCTCTCACAAAATAAAATGTTTACTATCTGTTTATCTTTTTTTTTTTTTTTTAGAGAGTGCAAAAGTTTGGTTCCCTTTCTTATCACACGCCCATCTTCCAAATGCTCATCCAGTGCTGGGGGTGGGTTTCCATCGCGCGCGCGCGCACACACACACACACACACACACACACACACACACACACACACAATAATTATCAGAGAAAGAAAATGGTTAGTCCTAGTCCTAACATGTTCAATTCTGTAGATAGGAGTCGTAATACACAAAATAAATAAATGATACTCCACTTTGTACACACACATACATGTCCGTGGGAGGGCCAGTGGCTCTGTGGGCAGCACTGCTGCCTCACATTTCCAGGGTGGCTCTGTCTGTGTGCAGTTTGCCTGTTCTCCTCGTGTCTTTCGGCTTTCATCCAAGTATTTCCATTCCCCCGTAGTCCAAAAGCTGGCTGGTGACCCTGAAAGGCCCAAACTGTATGACTCTTAAGCCAAAAATGTCTTTAGCGCTACAGAGATTTGAAGGGCTACTAAAACAAATAAACATATGAACAATAATTTAACAAAATAAACATCATGATTAAATTTGATTATCAACTTATTATTAAACTACGAGTCGGAGTGTGGGACTGTAAGTTAGGTGCCAGAGCCTGTGACTCAAAGGCAGGCCACTGGTTAAAATCCCATGTCTGACAAGGTGCCCATATCACTTGGTCAACGGCCTAATCCCCCACACTGCTCCAGGGGTGCTGGACAAATTGCTGACCCGGCACTCTGACCCCAAGCTTCACTCTCACCACGATGTGCATGTCTCTCACGGATCACAAGCTGGGATATGTGAAAACCACATTTCAATGTACTTGTGCAAAAAAGCACAAGAAATTTCATTTTTAGTGCTAACCTAACTATTCCTGGTAAA
This sequence comes from Gymnarchus niloticus, assembly GCA_009936485.2. Classification (NCBI taxonomy): domain Eukaryota; kingdom Metazoa; phylum Chordata; class Actinopteri; order Osteoglossiformes; family Gymnarchidae; genus Gymnarchus; species Gymnarchus niloticus. Next base: position 7,545,671 of record JAACJT020000095.1, on the reverse strand, counting down.
CAACCCAAAACAACATTATACAGTATTTAGCTGACCACTTGGGGAAGCTACTTGCATGAGGCTCTTAAAGATATACACAGAAACCTGCACTGCTGTGGTCAAATTATTCACAGCATCTGATATCATAATGAGGGCGACAATCGATGGAAGCTGAAGAGTTAGTAGGGGAAAAAAAAAAAAAAAAAAAGACAGAGGCACTGTACTGCTCATTCATGAGAAGAAAATATCATAGACTTCACTTATCTTGGGGTGGGCTGCAGTCAAAAACATACAGTATTTCCCTCAATATTCATTTAACATCATCACCCTCCAAATGTATTTCTTCCCACAGTCCAAAGAAACAAATGGAGTATAATTAGGTTAAATGAAGAATATTTCTGTTGTAAAGAAGATGGAAGGACAGGGATGTCGCCAGGCCTGTTTGAGGAGGGTTAAAGCCCCTCTAAAATGTTCTGTAGCCCCCCCAAATAAGTGGACATTATATGTACATCATCAACTGTTCGGGCTTGCAATCAGCCCCAGAGGCTTAGCCCCCACGCCATAAATCCCTAGTGATGCCCCTGTGACAACATGTATAGAAAAAAAAGTCAAAATCAATGTTCTCCTTGCAAACCTCTGGTTTGTGGTAATCTTAAAGATATTTTAAAATGCCCTGCACTGGAAATCAATTTACGAATGACTCACACGGCAGCAGTTATTACAAATAAATAATTGAAAAATACCAAGGATACTGCAGCATGTGCAACAATTGGCATGGTGTGCTTGTTCCACTCAAGGATTTACCTACAAGGTTTACCTACATTTCAGGCAGGTTTTTTTGAGGGTTGCTGCATTTGACATACTAGACTGGACAACTGTAAAAAAAAAAAAAAAAAAAAAAAGACCACCAGCCAAGTAAACATAATGGGAAACTGTTTTTTGTGTTAATATACGTCACAATGGCACATCAAGTACAGCACATTGACGTTTGAAAATTGTAAATTTCTCCACAGACGCTTTTTGTGTCCTTTATCACCCACATTATGATTCACCAGAGCAGTTAGGACTAGCAAGGTACAGTAAACACCATTCTACTGTAGTGCAGCCATGAGGTTACAGAAACATCACAAAACTAACAGTCAGTAAAATCATCAATACGTTATAGCCTAATTCATGGCTCCACAAGAGATCAGCTGACTATTACGCTGTCTTTGTTCCAGTATATTTAACAAATTGCCACTACAGGAGGTTCCCAGCAGATTTTTATCAGTGAAAGTTTGTTGCATTATTACATTGTTTTGTCGCTTTGGATCAAGGTTTTTCATTTCCATGTACACCTGTAGTACATGGATTTTTCTTACTTGTGGACTTTCCCCAGACACAAGAAATACAAGAAATACGGCGGCTAGAAACATCAGCGTGAAACAAATTATCACCATCATAATCAAACAGATATTTAACAGACAGGCCTATATGCAGAAGAAATGCATACGTATAATGTAATTCAACGTATGGCTGACAGAAAATGCTGCTCTGTTTGCACTTTAGATTACGTATAATTACGGATTACGATCAGTTTACCTGTGACATTAACCAGACATTTCAGACATGGGTCATCATTTTTCTCTGCTGAACTAACAATGAGGTGCGTAGCTGGTGCCCATGCATCACTCGACCATATTCTCACGCAGATTCACATCAGTCCTCACAGGAAAACCGACAGCCAAGCAGCCCGTCAAGCACTGAGTTGATGTAAAAAGACACCTGATGAATGAAGAGAGGTCTTAAGGAACCATCAAGTTGTACAGCAGCACATAGTAAAGTTTATGCTAAACCACATGGAACCTACTCACCTTGGACATATCACTGCAACTCAAAGCACTCCATTCACAAGTCAAAGAACGGGTTTAAAGGGATTTTTCAAATGACCAGTTATGATATACAAAAGGTACTGGAATTATTAAACGTTCCGGCAATATTAAATTCACTCACTCGCTATGTCATTCCTTGTAGAATAATTATAGAATAAAATATTTTAAAGTGTCAACTGTAACTACAGATACAAATTTCAAAAATCAGTAACCTCTAATTAGAGAAAAATCAAAACAATATCTCCGCTTTGGACACAGTCCACAGCCACCTCAAATCTGTGCATTCGATCACCGCAAAATATTACCTTTCTCATCTATACCGTGCATATTTATTTTCTGTCTGGCAGAGCAGTGAATAATTACATGACTGAAAGTGACGAGACGGTCATTTCAAGGGCCTGTTCCTTCCCCTGTAATAAAATGCAGCTGGATTTGAAACATCTGTCCTGCGTTGCAGCCATACCCTGACGCTCGCCTGGCTCGTCTGCGTCTCCGCCTCAATGCAGATGTGCGCACCGCTGTTCTCTCTGCGCTCGCGACGCGAGTTCGCCCGCGCGTGCCTGCTTTGGTAGGCGAGGACTGAAGGGATGGAGTCCGCCGCGTCCGTCTTGATGAACAGGCCGTGGAGGGTGGCCGCCGTGCCCTGGGAGATGGTCGTCGTCTGGTGAGGGGAGTTGGACTCGTCCGAGTCCCTGCAATAGATCACCCCGCTCTGAGAGACGTGAATACTGGGGGCGCAGCCCATCCCGCACATTAGGTTCCTGCGCAAAACCCAGTTATCTGATAATTCCAGTTACTCCTATATGTCCGAAGTCTTTTGGTGAACCCACGTCGCCTGAAGTCCCCCTCGATATTCCCTCAGTACATCGGCGGCTCTCTTCTATTGCAAGTCCCCCCACCACGTCCCTTCCGTCTATTTGAATACATCGAGGGGATAAATAATTCGGTCGTATCCCGTCTTTCACCTTCAGACCACGCCGCTAATTCCTGCGCTCCGTGGTGTCGAGGTGTGTGTCCTCCGAGACCCGCTTTCCCCACCAACGCTGTATTAACATCATCTGCATAACATCATTGATAGCACTGTGAAATGAAATCATGGCCAGGTGTCCCGAGTGAATCATTTTAATGTTCAAAAATATCGCATAAGCTGATAAGGATGATAAAAAAAAAAAAAAAAAAGTCCCACGCTTGGTTCAACTGGTCCTTTTCATCTCCGCACACATCATGCCTTCCGCCTGTCAGATCAGGTCCCGAGAAGGAGGATTCAACACGCCCATGGTAGGTCCAAACCGAATCCGTCAATTAAAAGGCACATCTACTGATCATTGTGGTGCACTGATAGTAGTTGGGGTCTCTCTCTTCCTCATTTACGTTAATGTGTTGCTTTCATCCCTCGGGGTCCTCTTAAGTACCACTTTTATCTTCCTAGTCATGGATCATGCATTTCATGCCCAAGCGTTCATTATGACGTGTGCTTTGTACATTCCTATTGTATTAATTGATCTGACGAACGTTAAACCTTAACGGTTTCACAAACATTTACACCATACCTGGTAGGAAAAAAAAATGTATTGCTAGCTCTACTAAAAAAAAGTTATTTTAACAGTTATTTTTAGGTAAATAGTTATTAATTGGCTTCAAGCAGATTGTCGTAATGCTAGACCAATTGAAAATTCAACTATACAGTTCAACAGGAAATTTGTACTGCAATTTCTTCGACATGTATTTCTAAAAGCGAATAGTTTTTAAACCACAACCTGTATTTAAGAAAGCTACTTCATCACAGCATGTCATTTTAAGCAGCAAAATCTGGTCAGTGCAGCTAATCACGTTTAAAAATATTTAATTAATAGATTAAACTGATGACGGACAGCCCGCAACGGCAGCAAAACAACGTAAGTCTCCCCAAATAATTGCTTATCAACATATTCACCAACAAACATCCGTCCCACAGCTCAGCTACCTGACAGGATTTGTGCACCAAACTGTTAATGATGTTTTTTGTTTTGTTTTTTTTTTTGAACGCGAGCAAGATTTTATATTGCAGGACATTGCATTATTTACTATGCGGAAATGCATTTGGTTAGGCTGGGAATCAACCTCGATTTAAAAAGAGAAAATATTAAAGATCAGGTAATGAAGAAATAATTATCATTATCCCGAAAAAGTATATAAGCACGGCCTGAAAAGATGATAAGTCAAATCCTTGGGTGGAATATATATGTATGATAATTGTAATCTAAATTTGAAAAAAGGGATTAATAAATTCTTTTGTACAAGGAGTCAATACTGGCAAATTAATTTGCCACGAATATTGAAAAACAATGAAACATACAATATATGTATCCTTGTTTTTAGAACATGTCTTATATACATAATTCAAAAACACTCTCCAAAAGTAGTGAGCTCCCATTAAGACTATATGCATTAGTTAAGTAGAGACCCATGAACAAACTGAGCAGCTCGCCTGCAGATAACACAAAATTTGTTACTACTGGGCTACAACAGCTTCAGCTACATTATGGCAGCAGATATCCAGAGACAATTGCAGCAAAAAGAGGGAAGGGGTACCTAGCCATTACGTACATGAAGCTCAATGCAGAGTGAGCTGAACAATATGTCTTTGGAGACAGAGCACAGTGCCAAAAGCTGAGCCAGATCTCTGGAGCTGAGAGGTCTAGTGGTATTACATGACTGTGCTACCATAACCCAGGTCAACAGCCAAGCAAAATATAGAACTGATGCACGTACCCGCCAACTCACATCAGATTTCATATTTCAGTGGCTGAAAAGGTTCCGCCAATATAATCTTAGTTAAAGGAAGGGTGGTTAAAGAATACATTTTAAACAGACTTGGATAGGGTTATCATATTTATGGAATTCTTGACAAAGTCAAATAATGGAATGTATGTGGATAGATGGTCTTCAGCATTACTTAAATGGGAAGACGGGTTTAACATCAGGATCAAGATTAACATAAATTGGTACCACAGAAAAAAGCTACAGTACATCTATTCCTGCATTTCAGACCTGCAACACATTCCAAAAAAAAAAAGTTTGGACGGGGGCAATTTAGGGCTAGTAATGAGGTAAAAAAAAATAAATAAATAACGATGTGATTTCAAACAGGTGATTGTATTGAGACGACAGGACACACAATGGGCAAGACGACATACAACCACTGAACAGGAGACCAGACGCAGGACGCCACTTGGGGCACTAAACAGGCCAGGGCAGGAACAGGGACAGCCCGTGGATCCCCTTTACCTCCATCATCAGGCGCAGAATCTGCACCAGGGGAGAGCCGGGGGAACTTCTGATGGGCCAAACAGAAGTTCAGAACAGAGTTGCTGGTCCCTGCAAGTTAATGTGTTATTTTGACACATCTTTCTGCGTCGGCCGCTTAAAGTTTTAGTTTATTTTCGCGCAGATTCTCTGCACCTCCTTCCCGTTTCTTTCCATCCATTTCTCCTACTCCCGGGCTGCTTCTTTCTTATCAGTTCGAGTGGAGGGGGGAGGGCCAAAGTAAAACATGATTGGGCCGTTCGTATGAAAGACAAGTAAATGGGCCAATCAAGCGGACTCTTAGTGCTCCAGTTAAACAAAATAAAACAAAAATAATATACAATAAAATTAAACAATACATATACAATAATAAAAAATAAACAATAATAAAATAAAAAATAACGCAGCTTCCAGCTCACAGACCCGTCGGCCCACTGGGCATACGCCCGCTATGCCAGGCGGTCAGTCAAGGCCTGGTTGTGATTCTTATCCAGATTCTAATTTCTGTATAGATTTATTCTTGCAGAAATATACATTGTTCAGCAATGTGAAGTTGAAAACTATTAACTCTTGGGGGGGGTGGGGGGGGGTATAATAAAGTTAGCTGAGGCTATTCATTCAGCTGTACTTATTTGTTTGTGATATTTAGTATTTCGTGTCATTAATTAAACTGCAGTACTCCTTCATCGTGTGTAAGGAGTCATTCACATTTTTCGCCTGCTGATTTTTGAGAGACCCCCGGAGTGTCAGCGGCTAGCGCATGAAAGCCTTTGCCGAAAAGTTCCAGGAGAGGGCGCTGCAACACAAGAAAAAGGTGCCAAGATGGTAGCCTATTGGTCAGCGGAACAACCGCACGTCAGAATTTTGAATTAAACGTGTGTTGCTCCTCTATAGACCATATGCGTCCATCCATATTTTAAAGAGCTCAGCAAACGAACTCACCATTGAGTTTCAGTTTACAATAAAGAGGTATTTACCGCCTTGTACTACAGTCTTTTTCTTTCATTCAATGGCATAATTTCATCTGTAACTCTTGTTCCCATACTATTTCTGACATTTTCAAAATCAATGATAACACATCTTCCTAAAGTTCGACATTCTATCTTTTTGCAAGAAATGCCATTATTTAGTTCTGTTTCCTTGGACCCTATTGTCTCTAACCTCTCCCCATATCTATTTGTCTAACATCTTAATCTTAGTCTGTGGGGTTTTTAATGGGTGTCACGGTGTAAAACATCAGCGGCCATTCCTCGGGAGCCAGACTGAGACCACCCTGTTTACACAGGAATGATCTGTGACCACCCCGAACAAAGTCACATTGACAGATAAGTAAAGTGAAATTACCTTATTTCATGCAGGGGTAAGCAGAGAAGAGGGTTAAAATTCACTCACCTCACTCCTCCAAATACTCCCTCCATACGCAACAGTGTATTGTCAGATAATTCAACAGTGGGCATCTGTATGTATAGCCAAGTGTATTCGTTATACAATATAATGGCTGTACCCTCCTGACAAAAACTGGTTAACTATAGATTGACAGCCATTATCTGGGCTGTAAAGGGCTCCCAGACACCTGTTAAAAATCAGCCAGTGGCCAGCCTTACTCTTTACTCCCACTGGTCTGAAAGTGCAACACACATGTTGACCATTTTTAGCCAAAGTCTTGAAACACAATGATCCTCTTTTTAGTAGTGAGGACAGTTTTAGAATGTCACCTAAAAAGAACTACTTTTGAAAATTAGAACTACAAATGTCTGGAGCTAATGTGAGGAGCCCACATGTTCTTTAGGTTGTATCAAATTAAAACCACATTATATTAATTAAATTAAGTTACCAGTTGACATATTAAAATTTATGTAAATTTCTTACTGTAAGGGGTAATTTAATGTAACTACACATTTCTTCCTGATGCTCTGCAACCCATCAATACTTTCTGCAAATATTCAGTCAGTGCCTGAATAGTGTAGGTGCATCATGCTGCCAGTGTTTTGGTTTTAACTCCTCTCTAGGCACCCTGTAATATGCTTTCTCTAAGTCCACAAAGACACAATGGACTCCGTCTGACCTTCTCTATACTTCTCCATCAACACCCTCAGAGCAAAGATCACATCTGTAGTACTCTTTCCTGGCATGAAATCTTACTGCTGCTCACTAATCATCACCTCCCTTCTGAACCTAGTTTCCACTACTCTCTCCCATAACTTCATGCTGTGGCTAATCAATTTTATCCCTCTGTAGTTACTACAGTT
>JAACJT020000095.1:7518354-7538187 GCA_009936485.2 Gymnarchus niloticus | reverse complement strand
TCCACTTCATCTCGAGTGATGATGTCAGCTTTCTTCAGAGCCTTAAGAGCAAACAGTTTCCCTGTGTTCTTGAATACTGCCAGCAAGACCTGTGATGACGGCAGAAAGATGTAGTGATTAGGGGACTTGAAAGAGTGACGTGGATGATGGGTTAAATTACAAAAAAGAAGTGCAACGTAGGTCTCAAAATCGGAAACTTCATCATATCCAAACAGGTGGTGCATGCATGCATGCATGCATGCATGCATGCTTCTGTTGATACGTGAGTACCTCGTTGAGTAAAGCATTAACGTAATCCAGCCACTGATTCACTACCCCACCTGCTACCGACACTCACTTTTCCAAAGTGTCCCCTTCCCAGGACAGCCAGGCAGCTGAAGTCTTCCATACGCATGGCTGGTCGGGGCCTGCAGGAAGAGGCACGTGGGCGCCGTGAGGTTAATAACTGGAAATTCGCTTTGAAGTGAAAAGCCGCTCTGGGTGCCATCATTACGGGGGAGCGGAGAGGCTGGGCTGCTTCTGGGAGCCTGTGCTCTCCTCTGGCTGGCATCTGCTGGAAGGCTGTAAAGAAGGAAGATGTACCATCAGAGAACTTTCAAATATCACCACCACTACTTGACAGATGCTCAAAAAATATCAATATTCTTACAACTCAACTCATTTTCATGGGATTCCAACAGTTTTTGCCCACAAAAAATGTAATACTGTAACTGTTTTACTTGAATATTTTACATATAAAAACAATAAACCTCAATTTACACTCTTGTGTTTCCACCCACAGAGGTGTAGATTCCAGTTAGCATGGGGGAGTGTTGTTTACCGTGTTGCAGGGGCTCCCCAGAGGCGGTTCTATCCCTAGGCTGGTATGGGAGGGGGCTGCAGGCTGTTCCTCATTGAAGTTGAGAGTCATTATAGCGCCTTCACTACAATGAAGGGAGGGAGAGGAGAGTCAAGAAACCACCCCCCGCCAAAAAAAAATCGTGAAATATGAGGGTCTCTCACCCATGCAATGGGGTGGTCAACATTGTGGCCCCATCCTCAAATGTTGGCATGGGCAGCGGCGGACTGATGGCAGTCATGGAGCTGCAGGGTGGTAACACGCTCATCACCAGGCGCCCCCATGTGGCAAAACTGATGTTCATTTGAGAAGCACGCAGGAAGTTCCTCCCTAGGATGACAGCCGGTGGGGGGAGAGTACTTTAGCCAGCAGGACATGGAAGCTAGATGTATACGGACTGCTTCAGGGTGTGGCCTGCCAGGAGCACTACCTTTCTCCTTGGGGAAAATGCGCTTCTGCCGTTGCAGCTTCGGGGGGCGCTCTATCACTGGGTTGATGAATATCACCTGCAGGATCACAAGGCAGTTTAAACAGTCTATGCCCTGCCCCTCAAGTTAGTTACCCCGGTCACACGTAATGCACTCTGGATAAGCAGGTGAAACAGGTACACAGTCGTAGCTGCTTTAATTCTGTAATTAAAGAGGTCAGTAGGGGCTTCAGGTAATACAGGACGACAAGAAACCGTAAAACGGCAGTTCTGTAAGCAATGTTGTGAAGGCAGCACTCCTATGCACGTGGACAACTGGACCAGTAACATGATACAGGAAGTGAGGACAGAGTACACATCCCCACCACCACGCCAATTCTCGGTCAAGGTCCCACCTCGGCGAATAGCGTGCCCTGGGGCTCCATGCTGAGAGACAGGTTATGACGCTTGTTGTCCAGGAAGTCCTCCAGCCGCAGGAATTTCACTGCACACAGCTCCCTCCAGTCTCGCCAGTGCACCCCAATCTCCAGCTCCCGGGACTGGTGGGGGGGGGGGCAGTAATTTCGGTGACCTTACCTTTCTAGGCAGGAGACATCCGAAAGACCCTATATATTGCTATATAAGCAGGGACAATTTAACGCAGACCGGCTAAAGATGGCATTCACAGTACAGCACTAACAGGAAACCACCGTTATGGAGTGACTACTGGTATTTTCTAGTCAGGCCTCCCTTCGGGCACAACTCTCAGCAAGAACAGGAAGCAGAGATGCGGCCTGGGGTCTGCTAATGCTCAGTATCAAGACTCACGCGCTCCAGCTCGACGGTGAAGCTCTGGTTCCATGTCTGGCAACCCAGTGGTCTCCAATGTGTACGACCCACTGTCCAATTGTCCAGTTTCAGCACAGCACTCACTTCTGCTGGGGGTTTGGAGGGGTAGGACAATAGGCAGAGTCAAACTAGCCTACACACATCTTATTATGAGGAAGAGCTCTTTAAAAAGGCATTCTGGCCAAAAAAAAAAATATAACAGTATTAAATTCCCTTTGTTCATCAGTATACCATATCCTGGCTCTCTAAATGAAATCATATTACAGAGACCTGACACTTAATATCGCCGTCATCAAAGAGCAAAACACCGAAAGCTTGATAACAGCAAAACTTAGAGTGAGCGAGCTGTAAGGCAACACTTTTCAGGTGTATTCTAACCTTCAGATCTCACAATGTAAGACGGGCTCCCATTAAGGTCTCAGCGCCACGAAAAGTTAAGCGAAAAGTTTTGATCCGCATACCCCTAGATGCAAGATATTATTTGTTGGAAATTCTTACTACAGTGAGGTGAGTGACGGACCACAAAATTATTGTAATTGGAATTCCACAAGGTGGGAATGGGCAACTATCAAAATTGACCACCAGGGGGAGGCATTTGTTTACAAAGGCAGAGTCGGGTTCAGCTTACCTATTTGCTGTGTCGGGCCATCTCTAGCTGATTAGCGAACATGTTAAAGCAAAAACCCTCATACAATGAATACCTCTGCCTAACAGGGTCTGTAACCAAGCTTATGTTCTGAAAATGTAGTGCTTTGTTCCAATATAAAGAAATTATAATTCAGATTATATTAATATAATTCAATTATAATAGAATTCATAATCTGGTCCCTCAAGAACACTTTCGGATCATGTCAAGGCCCGTTTACCACTCAGCTCGTCAGTCTTGCCCGCTTTGGAGCTGCCACTTCGACTTGGCAGCGCATTCCATCCCCGCAGGGACCTGCCATCAGACTGGATGCCGGGTGTAACCGGGACGCCGCTCCCACGGCAACGGCCAGGTACAAACTCCATCACATCCAGACAGCCCATCAGCTTGACCTCCAGGCGACCTGCAGAGACAGTCAAAGACACGTTTGATACTGGTACCTCTGTTAATGAGCTCCATTGTTCAGATTGTAATAAGACAAACCTCTAAAGAAAATCATAGGCATTCTGCTGCATTCACAAATTACTGCATTTTGCTGCTTTATTAAGAGCAACAAAGCTAAACACTTCACCGCAAATCAGTATTAACTGGTACCAATTATCAGCATGCACTAACCCTCCTGATGACTAATAATTATAAACGAAACATGGTGACCTAAACTTGTCCAATAGGGAGGTCTTACTGGAGTGAAGATTGAACCACTACAGCAAAAACACCTAACTGTGTCAGAATATAGAGATGACTTCTGTAGGTTATGGACGTAGCGCTGTATGACGTTCTCCGCTGGCCATAGCATTACTACATTTCATGGTTTCTGCTTCATTTACATTACCCAAAATTCATCATTTCTACGAGGGATAAAAGTTTTAAACGATAGAATGATGGATCCATTAACATTAGTGTGATACCACTACCGGTAAGGGCGGCAGGTTTAAACAAGGAGGATGAGGAAGAGGAACAGAAGCGAAGGCGTTGCGGCCCGGAGCAAGGCAGGGCCCCGGAACTCAGCTCCTCCCTAATGGTGGTCCGCTGTGGGTGGTCTGGCGGAAGCTCGGTCAGCCGTCGCTCCAGAGATACACGCAAGAGGTCCAACTTCTGGGAGGACTCCAGAAATCGGGCTTGAGCCTGGAGGTACCACACACACACACACACACACACACACACACACACTTACATTAGCCCTAGTCAAAGACAAACAGCTCTGGCATAGCTATATATAAAAAAATGCCAAGTTTCTGCCCACAAAAAGCTCAACTCCCACACTTGCTGTGGAGCTGCTGGATTCCATTAGCGTTCTCTAAGGGTAGACATCCGCATCCCTGCGTTTACATCCGTTTCAGACGTGGCATCTCCTGTCTGCACACCTCAACGAGAGAGCGCCGATCCTGCACCTTCTGCCCCCCCAGCTGCCTCCACACATTCTTGGCCCCCTCGGCTACGGCCGCCTCGATCATTAGGTGGTGCCGGAGTTCTGCCACCCTCAAGTCCAGGGGACCCACACTCTCTACAGGACGCCCTGTCAGTGACGATAAGGAAACTGTCAACCGAAGAGCCAAAATGGCAACTTGATGTACGACAGGCACATCATTGTTAGGCCGAGAGAAATCGGTTCCTTGTTAAGTCCTCATTTACAACAGAGGATAACAAACATCCAGATGCCTGTTGACATATTAATACGGCAGACGGCAAATGCATCATAGAAGGCAAATACAGATTTTAGTTTTCGGACACAGTTTTCAGTGTTTTTATATCAACAGCCCATGATCCCTCCATCTCACCATCAAGGTCTCCACCGAGCCGTTGTCCCCGTGCCTGTGTGACCTTCACTATCTGCATACGGATCAACTCAATCTTGGTGCGGCTGTCCCGTAACATCTGCTGTGCGGTGGAGAGCAGCTTCCGGTCCTGGGGGGGGATAACGTATGGTGGGTTGTTATCGATGTGGTCACTAAGGCCAATGCTGCATCAGGCTGACATCGGAAAAGGTTCACCGGGAAAAAATTATCTGGGTGTCATTTTGTTCCACCTCAAAAAAAAAAAAAATGCATGCAGTATGACTTTCTGAAAAGTACAGAACTTACGTTAATGCTATATTCTCCCGTTTATTATCTTCGCCCCATTTAGCATTTTATGGATTTTAATGTTAGTTAGTATAAAATATGAATATAGACTTAAAAAAAGACTAAAGCCCTTTACTTTTACAATAACGTGGTTGATGTGAGCAGATTTTGATCATTTTCGGCTGAACGGCCGTAGACCTTTGTCAAAGCTAACGGACAACACTTTGAACTCTTGCTCTAACTGTATGACTTGTTTTGTCAATGTTTTTTGTCTAAAGTTACCTGAGTTTGCCGTCTGATTTTGATGTTTATCATTATGAAAATCAGTTGGATTTGTTGCTTGTGTTACAAGGTAGGAGTACATGAAACAGGTGCGGTGGGAAATAAACTTTAAATGAAATGTGTATTTTTAGGTATATTTCCTCCAAAAATTATCAAAATGGGCTCAGGATCAACAAAGATGCTGCAAAAATAAAAAGGGTTCTTTTTTTTAAACAGTGTAGATTAAATAAGTCCGGCCCTTCATCTACAACTGCCCCGCCTTAACTATAGTACAACGGAAATGACCACCCACCTTGACAGAGCTGTTGGCAAAAGTATGGATGATATTCTCCGCCCCCTGCTTCACCTTGGTCTCAACGGTCAGTTGCTTCTGCAGGGTACGAATCCGGGAAGCCAGCGGGGAGGTGCTCTCCAACCAGCAGCAGGGATCAGGAGAGGTCGTGCCATCTGACGGTGATACAAGGACGTGACCAAGGAGACGATCAGGTCAGTAGCTTCACCGGCATATCAACGGCTATGTGCTGCGACCAAATTATAGTATTCAAGCCTGGGAAAAGGTGGATTTTAATAGATGAAAATACACGTCATGCTGTATTCTGGCGGGAAAATTAGCTGGGCCAATTAAAATAGAAGAATAGCTTGGTGTGGAACCCAGATCACACAGCTCATCAGGGAATGGATTTTGGTGGCTCCCCTTTGCGAGCTGAACCATGAGTCTTTTCCAGGATCCATTGCTAAAGGCCTGACCTGCTTAGGTCCAAGCTGGCCAAGTTATTGTTGACCAGGCAAACTTTTTAAACCAACGAGGTCCCAGTTAACTGATGTACGTTCACATTGAAGTCAACATACTGGCCTTAGTCTTTTATTCCAACAACAATGGACGGTATCCAAGGTCATATTTTACCCAAACCCTCAATAACTCATTTGGTCCACCTTGAAGGGCATTTTATGGCTGTGGTTCTGGATTTTTGTAAGTTTCCCCCTTTAGTGGTATTGAGACGATCGTCAGGTTTTGCTGCATTTAGATCATCCATTCTAGAGTTCATCTGAGTTTCACACATTTTTTTGTTGCTGAATTCTTTCAAAATAGTCATGAAATACAAAGATGACTATGACAATGAATTACCCATGCTTAACTGATAACTTAAATGAGCCGGAACAAACAGGAATGATGCGGAGCACCTCCTTGTCCCTTGACCTCTTCGCTACTTTTTTTGACCCCATCAGGATGCTCGTACCCTGCCCCTCCCCCAACCCAGACCCACCCTTTCCTACCCTCGCTTCTCTCCTTCTCTGCAGCCATAGCTCTTGCGTTCAGCTCCTGTAGCTCCCAGTGCAGCTGTTCCAGTTTACGCCCGGAGGCCCGCAGTTGGCCGTCCACTTCAGCCGCATTCCGCCTGCCCGTCACTGCACGTCGCAGCCGCTCAGCTGCCTCCTTTATCTTCAGCTCCCGTTGGATCTCCTGCCTGAGCTGCGTGCGGGCATCCTCCAGCCGCTGCTGGAACTCTGGGTCCAGGATGTCACCCTCTGCCAGGCCGAGCAGAGTACAGCCCTGCCCAGGGTGGGTGTTCAAGACACACGCAGACCCCAATGACCGTGTGAACCCAACAGAGAAACAGATGGACACAATATGCGCAGTTAACTCAATGTCAGCACTGCCTATTACATTTTCTCCTGTCATGCAAGTGTGTCTGCACCTACTTTCACCTCCCATAGTTAAAAGAGAGAGCACAGGAGTCTGATATGGTACCCTACACGATAGAGAATCGGACTAAGGAAACTAATTCGATTTTAAAATTTAAATAGCAAAACTTAAGCCAAAATTGGGGGAAATGACCTGACTCACATTAAACCGTTTACAGATTAAATACAATTTCAGTGATTTGACTTTTCCACTTGAGGGTGTCACGTAAATTGGCCCAGGAAACCGTTTTAACTTAATTTCAGATCTGCATCCACCTTAATACAAGACATACGTTCATTTAGTTACTGGTACCTCCGTATTAGCAGAAAAATATCTTAATGTAACGCAAGATATTACCGTTAAACACTCGGATTTCACGTTACGAACGAGCATGGCGTCCACTCGTATGTTTTTTTTTTTTTTTTTTTTTTTTTTTTTTACTCACACCGTCGAAGTGTGAAATGGCGCGAAATGGCGGGCTCCGAGTGCTCACCTGCCCCGGCAAGCCCGCCATGACCGGCGAGATGATAAATCTCACTTCAGGGCAGAAGCACACGGCTTATCGAGTGGCTTTCTGACTTTAACCCGTGGAAAGCCTCATGTATGTCTGTCTGTCGCCCTTCATTACGGGACGTCACTAATTAGACCGGGAAGGGCCATTTAATGAGGCAGCCGCGGTAATTGGCAGCCGGCAATATGTATGGACGCCTGGGCTTCTTTCTGCTGCTAGCTGGCCACTGGGGAAAGGTATGCCTGAGATGGGTTTTCTTTTTTTGTCTTGTCTTTGACTCGGTTTATGGTGTTTAGCACACTAAGTGGGATTTTGTTCGGATCGGGCGTGGGTGTACAGAGTACTCAGTAATCACGCGTAGCCAGACTGGAGGCAAGACTCAAACCCCCAAAGCTGGATGTACAGAACACCTTGGGTTTTTAATAATTAACCATGCTGCTGCCTCTTTATGACTAAAGGTGTTTCTGGAACGTTCCTCCAGTTTCACCATGACGAGTTTTATTGCACGAATACAACAGAAGCGAGTCGCTGTCCGATGTGTACAAGTGGTTTGTCATGGAAGGTCAAAATAGAGGCACCTCAGTAGGCTGATGGCTTTCTTTCTTCTAGGAGTGGACCATAAACAGACAATATTAATCTAAATTATAACATATAATCAATGGTGATCAATACATACACTTGAAGTCTTAAATTGTTGCTTGGCGGGGTGTCTAGAAGGACCATGGAAGACACTGCCTAGAAATATCAGCCATTCAATTCACTCAACTCTGCCTATAGAAAGTTATGAGTTCCACAAAGATTTAATCAGAATGTATGAGTTACATTCTGAGGGTAGACCAACTAAGAACTTCTGACTTTCTTTCTCCAGCTAAATATTCAGTTAACATAATGGCCAAAAAGAACAGAGTAGTGAGATTCCATTTCATCATTCCAGCATACTGTAATGCAGAATGACTGAAAACAGCCCATAAATGACCATAAAGACTGGCGATGAACTCACCTGTACAGATACAGGACCAATCCCATCAGGATCAACACCCGTCCTCCCAGTGCCTACAGCCACAGACTGGAAGCAGAACTCTCCAACGCTACAAATCCAAGGGCGGACCACACTATGAAAGCCCATTTCTTACTCACAGCCTCTCCAGTGCTTGACAACCTGCTTAACCTTTGCTCTTGTGTGATCGTATTTCTTAAAGCTGTGCTGTACCCTTACACTGTGTTTCACTGCTACGAAATAGGTTTTATCCAAAGCATTGTACAGGCTTACATATTTAGACAGCTGGGAATTGTACTAGAGAAGACCAGGACAGGAAATTTCTCAGGTGTACTAGATCAGGGTCCCTGGAGGGACCTGAACATGCAACCTTCAGGATACAAACCTTTATCTTCCACCATATTAAAGAGTCCCTGTGTTTGTATGCAGTCCAAAGTTTTAATGCAGGCATGCAATTCCATAAGCCTAGACTTTTCCAAACTACGCTTACTCTTACTTGCAACAAAGATCTGATGTAGCTTCACTTGGTTATTTCTGGGTGCACAGTCATCCAGGACAACCAAATGAGAATACACAGAAACACCAGAAAGCAAATCTGAATAATGACTTTGAGACACAATTGTACATAAGCAAAAGATTTTAATATTTTGCAGGTTTTGGCATTTATATCACAAATTGTGAAGTGACACACTTTTTTTTTTTTTTTTGACAGTGATGTCAAGGAAGATAGAATAATGTTCTCACATGCAAAATTCCTTATTGTTGATGCGATGACCGAGTCAATTTTGGGGATTGAAGAGGCACATCTTATACAGCAAACAAGCTGTACATTTTACTTGTCAGGTCAACTGCATGAGCCCTACAAATAAAATAGACCGAGTTTAAAAACCAGTGCATGTCACTGTTAACTTTAAGAGGGGTGCACTCGTGTAAACATTTACGCTCAGAACAACACATTATCGTCAGGTTCTTTTTATGCAAGTCAGCACTACTTCCAGAGAAGTATATGCAAAATATTAAATCAATAAGTCTGCAAAGTAGCAATGGCACAACATTGTGTGCTGACAGATTATGTACAACATATTCACAAACAAGCTGACTGTTTTGTACACTTCCTACAGTGCCTGCAGGAAGCCGGATCGTCCTACTCAGGTCCCTAAAAGAAAGAGATGAATATACCTGATGTTTACTTTTTGAATTTACACAAAACGCCAATATGGCATTAACTTTGTCTGACTTTGCCCACAAACTGGTATTGGAAGCATTCAATTAGCCAAAATGGCTGAAAATGATCTAATAATTAAGATTAGGGCAATATTACATGCATTAAATTATCTATGAAGCAGGGTCCGAGAAGGAGAAAATAGACCAAAAACAACTTAATGTAAAGTTACTTAATCTCTGACCGATCCTCTGATGACGCTCCTCTTACCTCTCTCCAACACCCACTGATTTTGGATGATTCTTGTGCGCTCTGATTCATCTCTTTATAATTAAAGCAAATTAATTTGTGCTGATAAACTGATGAGACTTCACTGGCGTTCTCAGTCGCGCCGGGTGACAACCTGCCTCCCGCCTCAGACCCCCCAGCATCAAAAGGACAGCAAAACAGCTGGTGCGGTCCTAGTGCCCTCTCTGTTTCTTCGCACTAGGAACGTTAACTAATTGCAAACATTCTATCAATCAAGACACTATTATTTGACTAGCATTTTGTAAAACTATCTTTTTATTCTACATGCAGTGTTGATCCCAAAATTAAATGTGGAAAAATTAAGGCTATATTTGTTCAGCAGTTCTAGAAGAATGCTATTTAAAATCTAATATTTAGATTTACGGTACAAATCTGACCAGATAACGATATGGTGAGAAACAGTATGCAATCTGGAAAAAACACCTGTTACTAAAAAAGTCAGACTGAATCACTTAAACACCCCGGAGGTAAATACATTTTGATAACATCCTTCTAGGAAATGAAAAATAATTCTACAGAATCGTAACTTGAGAAGTGCAGGTAGCCTATATTCAAACTGAACTGGACATTCACTCAGCAAGGACTTAAGAAAAAAAACCAAAAAAAAAACCACAAGTTCAACCAATCAGAAACAAATCTCATCTGACTACATTACAAACCTTAGACACTGGTCCATTAAAACCACTTCAGTACGATTGTCACCTTAAACAAAAATATTGTCATAAACCTTTATCTGTCATTGGGAGATGTGCTTACTGGGTCAGGAGTGTAAGAATTAACCGATGGACTCCAGTTCCTATCAGTCAGCTAAAAGACGTAATCACAGTTGGACACTCACTCCATTATTACAAAGCAAAGACACTGGTCATGGTAAAAACCAAGTCTCCTTTAACCAGAACAGCGGTGAAAAGGTACCCTCCCAATCCAAGTCCTATCATAACAAGAAAGTACAAGCTCAAAATAGCACATTGTCGAACATGGCTTTTAAGAGAAAGAAAAAAAAATTTTTTATTTCACATTGTGAAGTTGCAGGATCACATGAAGGACACAAATGATCACGTTAACAGGTGAAAATAAAAATGTCTCTTTAGTTAGCAGCAGATTCACAATTTATCTTAAAACTGGAGGGGTTTAACTCCGGGTCTTCAGGACGAGCGGTGGGGAAAGAACACAAAGCTAAACGGTGGTCTCATGCTCAAGCCTGTTTCGACGGCTCATTCGTTTCACTCTTAACCCACGTTTTAGGTTTCGTCTGGTCTTTCTTAACGGACGTACTCGTCGAGCAGCACGTGTCAGCAAACCTCTCCCTGGCCTTCTCCCAGTTCTTCTGCTTCTTGGACTGAGTCACGGTCATGTCATCCACAGATACAGCGGCATTGACTCCGAGTCCCGCTTGCGACTTCCTGATCTGAAGCTGAATCTGAAAGAAGTTAATGGAAACTATTGGATATGGATGTCTACATGCTAATTAGCGCAGCTGTGCCTTCTTCTTGAGTGGCCACGATGACTGCTGAGCTAATTAGTTCACTGGCTAAGCAAGTTAGAGTGTATGAAGTGGAGACAATCCTCCAAGAACGGTGGCAATTTCGGTATGAATCCCACAGTTGGGTAAATGTGCTGCCGTAATTACCGGATCTTTCATTCCTGCTCCATCTTTCCCAAGTCCTTCGCCCTTCTTCCAGCCCATTTTCTCCAGCATTTTCCTCCCTTTGTTAGCATCACCGATTTCCCTGCATATGAAGCACAGCACTGAGGTGATTTAATGATTTATCAAAGATGATAACAGTACTCAGCATACAGAATGGATTAATAACATAGTAATGACTGACTCCATTTATACGGAGAAGCTGAGTTAAGTGGTAATTTTAGTATACCGATCTGCCCTATACTTAGTTACTTCATTTGCATTTAAAGATGAAAGTTTGTTGCCCAATAAACAAATGGAATCCGATAACTTCAAGTAAATCAAAAAAAAAAAAAAAAAAAAACAGACAAGATGAAAGAGTGTGTGTCGTTTTAAAAGTTTAGGTAGTTACTCATTGGCCATCCCGTATATCCAGCAAAATGATCAGGTCTTAGACCCTGTTTTACTATGTGATTTCCAGTTTCTTTAAGCTTTCCGGAATGTTCCATGTAGATGTGGGATCCAGATACTGGGAATCGGGTACAGATCGTCTCCAAACAGTGTAATGCATATCGGAGATGAAAAAGTGGTATGAACCCATCCCTAAACAAGCTACTGGTGTCTTGTCCCATGCAGCCAAAATATAATTATCTTTTATAGCCCACTAAGAGATGGAATTTCATGCATTCAAACAAATCCTCCTACTGCAATGTAAAGCAGTGTGGCCCGCAGACATCAGGAGACTGTCTGCTAAACATCCTCAAAAATGACAGAGCTGCAGTCATTTTAGCCAAGACAGTTTGCGACACTAATCCATTCTAAATGACTGGATATTTCAGCAGAAGAGCTTTGGGTGGTTATGCTTGTGAAGGATACTGCCTGGAACTCATTCGTTCCAAAGCACTACGGTACCCATCAGCCCCACAAAGGCCGAGTCCTACTTACACGTGGACAGAGGCCGGGGCGTCATCTCTCTGGAAGGTCCCCTCGCTTCCCACCACCTGGCGGCGCTCTTCTGCACGGTCTTTGTACTTGGGATTCCTCAAGACTTTCGCGCCGTCGTACTCGCTGTTCTGTGGTGGGATGGAAGTCGGCAACAAAAAGACAAAACACTCAACTTCAGCTCCTAATTACATCTCTCTAAACGGGTAGAAATGTAAGTTACCCTAAAAACATGGGCGGAGCCACATATGTAAAAGCACCAACAACATTCTGGTTATTTGTGGACATACAGAGCTCATAATTACTCATTCAACATTGTACCACGTCACACTACATACGTCTAATGAGAAGTGGACAAAATCTGGTGCTAGGCAACGATTGATAGTGAAATTTTATACAAGCTCACAGGACTGCAATTAGCTGGGCCGGTTGATAATCCATACATTAAACCACAAAAAAAAACTGAAGAGGAAGGACTGACTGAACAATTAGGAACACCTAACTGGTAATTAAGTAGAAATCAGTATTCACCTTAGATGATTAAACAATATAATCTCAAAAGCAAATCAATGGGGAAAAACATGGAATAAAACATTTCAATCCAAAAAACCAGCTTGGTACCAGGCTGGCAGCCAAAATGAAGATTACCACAATGATACGTGACACATTTGGCAATCCAGCGCAAACACATTCGCAACCCAAAGAAACACTGCACTAAAGCATAATGCATCTGAAGCCTCACTTGCCCCACCACTTCTTTGCACCAATCATACAGTGTATCGGCCAATCAACAGCCTTCTTACGCTGGGGGCTGACTTACTGTCAGGCCGTATTTCACCTTCATCTGCTTCAGCTCCTTCTGCCGCTGCAGTTCTTTGTCCTCTTTGCTGAGGACTGGTCCTGTGAAAATAAATTGAAAAAACAACCAGGCAGTGTTTCGCTGTGTTTAACAAGACGCAATGCGGCACGCTAATCGACGGCGTCGCAGAAATCAAAGAAAGAAGACCCGAAAGAGACCGAATCTCAGCAATATTTTAATGTACTGGTGCGTAAAATCTGTCTTCGAGACCACGGCACATTGGAATAATTGAAACTGAACACGCATGTATACCTGTATGAATGTACAAAATTAGCATTGTCACTATGGTTACTGTCAACTGGTCCAAATTTAAAATACCGGTAATATTCATGGAAAAATCTGAAGTTTAATGAAAAGGTGCGATTGGTCGGGAGTAACACGACATCCACCCCTCTGCCTCCTTCCTCCAGTATCATTGGCTGAGATGAAAATGACACCCACCCCCCCCGCCTACTCTTTCCAGTATCATTGGTTGGGATTAAAACAACACCCACCTCCTGCCTCCTCCTTCCTGTGCCGGCTGAGGTGAGCAATGACCTGGCCCGGCTCGCAGCCGTCACACGTGTCATTGCCTGCGTGGATGTGGAAGGACAGGACGGTGTCCCCCATCTTTACTTCATCGCCATGTGCCAGTGCACATGGTTCTGACTTGGCTTTAGGCTGGAGGGTAAAACCAGTAAATAAGAGGGGGGTGTTATATCCATCTGACACTCATTTCATCAGAAACACGGGTGCTAGCAGCAGGAAGGACGTTTTGTTCTTACTTGGAGAATCCTGTTCCCGTTAATGACGGTCCCATTCTGGCTGCCCTGGTCCACCAACACATAGCACTGCAGGACCTGGTCAAAACGCACCTCAGCATGGAACTGAGGTGGCAGAGGTCAGTCAACGTCCCACTTAACCGTTGGCTCAACTACTCGCTGTATTTAATGCTAGACACAGTCACGCAGCATGCTTCTTAAAGCGTGATATCCGGGAAATGAGCCACAAAAAAAAGGCATGCTGATTACCTTACTGACCCCCATTTCAGGTATTCGGATGGTATGGTCCATGTCCTTCTCTCTGCAAAGACATGTGCGGCTAAAACTCAAACTTAAAAATTTTTACATACTTTGTGCCAGCAAGGCTCAAAAACAATAATATCCAGTCATGTGAAAAGCACAAAAAAAGTGCCATTTAGATCAGATTAAGAAAAAATTTTTCCTAAGCAAAGTGACGAGGCCGCGGCCATGGTAGCAGCCTCCATAGGTGTCCAGCGGCAGTGCCTGCAGATAGGATCAGTGACCTGCCGATAGTGGCCGGCATATCTGCAGTGATGATGTAGAGGCTCCCCGTCTCCAGCACCGGCGAGCGGACGACCGTCACTCTGACACACGGCGGCCACGCCTCTTCAAAAGCTACAGTGCGTGGCAGAAAAGTGAAAACAACATCGCAATTAATTAAATACCACGAAGAGGACTGAACATCAGAAACTGCCATTATTTCTAATAAAAATAGATATTTTTAAAGATGATATTGCAATTGGACTTGTAGGACATCTGCAATCTGAAGCTTGACATACTCATAGTACCAGGAGGAGCACTGCTGTTGTACCCGTAGAAAAGTAACTCAATCTGAATTGATAGTTTAAAAAGCCATGTAAATGAATACATACTGTAGCTTTGAGGAAAACAAACCTAGCAATCAGGAAAAAAAAAAAAAGTCGTCGTACAGTAGCCGTGCATCATCAGCAAGAAAGTAACTGAACTTATCCTCGGCAAAACAAGACTAATACGAGAAACAAGCCCCAGACTGTCCACTGCCACTCACCTTCAGGCCCACCCCCTTCGAACCCGGAGCTGTCAGTGGCAGACTGCTCAGACAGCAAGTCCTGCTCCCTGTCAGACTCCCTGATCTCGCCCTCCTCGGGTTCGCTTTCGCTGCTCGATTCGCAGGAGCGCCCCCGCCTGCGCTCTGCACCGCGCACGGCCTTCCGGGGCTCCTCCTCCCCATCCTCAGACAGCTCCGGGCTACGTGACCTGCGGCCTTGCCGCTTTCGCTTCTGCTCCAGCTTCCTGCCTTGACACTCGCTCGCGTCGGCTTCCGCTCTGAGGTTCTACCACCAGACCCAGAACGGGCATGGATTAAAAACCAAGGTGGCAATTCCTTGGGCCAGACTTTCAGGATAAAGGTTTGGATTTGGGAAGAGGATGCATGTGTATCAAGTGTCTCAGTCTTCAAGTACAAGGGATACTCTTCCTAAGATTATATCACTGCTCTAGTATCTAAAAAACACCACCCGAAAGAGCATTTACAGTAAGCTGACAACTGTACGCTTATTTTCTCACTTTCAATATCTACCTCATTCCTTGGAGACAAACAAGGGCTACTTTGGACAAGCCCACGGTCCAAAGCAGAACCAAAACCCAGGATGGATTCCAGTCCATTGCAGGGCAATTGCACAGACAAGATACTTAATGATACCAATCAAGCCAGACGCCACTTCTTCAGAAAACCAGGCCAAGAAAATGCCAAATCAAATACACGACAGCAAACATGCTGACCGTCGACAATGCCGACTCTACGGCTGGGCTACAGTTACCACCAACACCATCACTGAAAGCTCATTTGTCCTCAGCTCTTCCTAGAACAAACAGCACTCAAGTGGAGCCTCAAAGTCACACAGAAATGTTCTACCCCTTAATCCTGCAAGAACCCATAAATACCGTTTGTTCACAAAGATCCCCTGCCAGTGTCCATCACCACATACACCATCAACAGCTCCACAACTCACCAATGCAGACGTACCTCTGACTTCCTGTGTTCTGAATGTGATTAATGCAGCATCAGCTCAGTGAGTCAAACAATGGAAGAAATGCGAGCTGAACCCAACAAACTATGGACCCATCACATACATTAAATATGACCAAACGTATTAACCAGTTGGGGAGTCAGAAAAGAACTGGTATCAACAAACAGCTTAAGGAAACTTGCCAAAGCAACAGGTGTACCTTTACTTGTAGGGACCTTTCCTACTGAGTCAATCTTCATATTAGCCATTGAGTTAGTCACCTCTTGTACCTAGGGGCAGGTGGAACAGCAGACAGTCAGCTCCTCACTGGGAATGATAACAGTTACCAGAGAAACTACGGGACTTTCAATGCTTGGATCACACCTGCGGTCTATCCCTAACATTACGGAAATGACAAATGCATTCTTGGCTCCTGAGTGCTAACAAGCAACACGCGTCTCGGTATTAGGTAACCCAGGTTGCATCCAGTTAATTGCAAGATCTACAGGAAGGAAAACAGCTGAGATATTCCTCAAAGCCGAGAGTTCAGGGTAACCACCTGGCCATGTGGTGCAGTGTGCTGTGCAATATATCACCAGCCCCACTAGTTGGCACTACTGTAAAAACTAGCAGCTTGAGAAAAGCAGCGTGAACCAGTCAGGGTTATGCGCTGACCCAGCCTGGGCTCTGAAGACTGTGCACAGTATTCACATACTGTCCTCCTCGTGAGCATGCCCTGTTCCACCAAACCGACAGTGACAGTCCATCTGTGGATAAGCTGACCCTTGACATTTCAACCAAAATACGATGAAAAATCCATCACCCGCCAATTAGCCAACCCTCGAATGTTTAACCAAAATACCATGAAAAATGGGCCACTTGAGATAAGTGAACTGAAAACCAACGAAGTCCTTCAGACATACGAAACACACGAAAATGATCAAAATCTTTAAAAATCCACATCTTCACGTTTTAAGACAAAGTAAGTATATCCATTTCAGACAATCTCATCACTGAACATACGGATGCTAATGCTCGCGTATCTTTAATTTAGGTAAGCATCTTTTGTTCCTGCTCAGCACTTGGCTGCTATATAAACAGTCAGCTCTTGATGGGCTTTAAAAAAAAAAAAAAAAATCTGAGCTTCGCTCCGCAGATAAGCTGAACCCAGTTTTTTGGGAAGTATTTTGGAACCTCACTCAGACCTTCAATAAAACTAAATTACAAGCCAAATGCCCCGGAAATGATATCCGAAATCATCTGTCCACCCAATAATACACTGTCTACTTTTTCTACACACAAGATTAAAAGCCCTGTAAATTTCCACCTGTAGTTGGAAACTGAGACAATTTGTTTTTTCAGCTATGCACAGGATTCATCTATAGCATGATATCAAATTAAAGTGACAAAGTAACATCATACTGCCGACATCAAACGGCATGCAACAAAACAAACATTATGGTTCAATTTTACTCTTGTGGGTCAAATTACGCTATGTGAACATGCAAAAACATTTTGAACACATAAGTTCATAGCAACAACTAAATGATGATGCAATTAACCCTGGTAACAATAAACAGTCATAAATATACAAATTTGAGCATCAAAATAAAACTACTCGTAGGACTGATATCAGAGTATTTCGACTTTTAAAAACAAGAATATGATGGAACGGAACACAGATGAATCATTACCGCGTCCTTCAGGGCAGCTCGTTCCGATCCCTTCCTCTTCTTGCCCTTTCTGTCGTGACTTGGCTCTGTGGTGGTCTGGTAAGGCTGCACGTCCACTCTAGAGTGAAACTGGTACCGACCGCTCTCCGTGTCATAATAGTAATACATCCCTGTGTTGGCATCATAGTAGAGCTGGCTAGTCTGGTGAAGGGAAAAAAAAAAAAAAAAAAAAAAAACAACATTGGGGCAGAATGACAATAAAATGTTTTCCACAAGTAAGCTCCTGTGCAACAGACGCTTAAAGAATACAGTTTTAAAACCAAATTAAAGGGGCGGAACACGCAATAATGCACTCAAGAACTATCATACTATGGTTAACATCACAAGACACACGTTCTCCACATAAAATGGCAAAATGCAAAAAAAGGGGAAAACATTAAGATTATCACATAAGCTTGAATTATAAAATGCTAAATTTTATAATTCAAATTGATTTTGAGAGCTATTGTGTTTTTTTTTGTTTTTTTTTACAGTCACACAGATCAGCACTTTTTTTTTTTTATCCCCACAATATTAACTTGAAACTGTTCTGTGACTGTAGTTTCACATATCAGATGAATCAGATATCATTGATAAATCGGTCTTATCGAGTGAATTACCATGCACCTTATTTTCGGTATTATTTCCACATTCTAAACATCAGAAGTTACGTTTTACAATTGAGTCACAGAAAGGAAGAGGATCCCCACTGACAAAGTGTGGACAGTTACCGAATCATAGTAGAATCCGGTACTGTGATCGTAATACATCCCCGAAGTCTCGTCGAACACAAACCCGGTTTGGGATACAACTTCCTCAGCCGTAGCCCGGATCATGTCGGCAATCGAGGTGCCATTATTCTCCTACGAGGAGGGAAATAATGACATGGTCAAAGAGAAACAAAAAGGTGCTCATCCAGTGAACTGGAAAAAAAAAAAAAAAGAAAAAAAAAGCACCATCTGTACCTCCGATTTGCCTTCGTCCTCTGCGACATGGCAGCTGTCTGGGCCACTTTCTGTAGACGCCTGACCTGCCTCTGCTGGGCTGTGGTTTTCCACTGCCTCGCATTTTGAATCCTCTTGCACTTCTGAAGGCTCAGTTCCACTCTGATAATAACTTCCATAATAGTAGTTGTAGTAATCTGTGAAATATATACGTACATACAGTTAAAAAAAAAAAAAAAAAATGCACTAAGAGACCATCAGGGTTGTCAGAGAAGCCAAGAACAACAATACCTGATTCTGTCCAAACACAATCCTCGGTTTGGGTTTCCGTGTTAATTCTGTTCTTTTCTCGCTTCTTTCGTTCATGGATTTCTGCGCTTAATTTATTAACCTAAATTAACAATAAACAAGCGATTAGATAACTATAGACACAGACACTCACAGTAGGTTTAAATCAGTAATAATGCCAAATAAAATCTACAGAAAATCATACATGACTACATCACACTCAGTAACATATCACTATATTCATAAATCATTACGCCAATATCATTGTATTCATAAATCATTACAAGATTAACTCTGGGCTTAAAGAGACATTACCTGCTTCCTCAGGTCTTCGTTGTATCTTTCTGTGTTCCTGTGCTTCTGCTCTGTCTTGCTGAGTTTCTTCTGTAACTTGTGAAGTTCACTCTTACAGCTTCTCAGCTTCTTCTTCAGAGCCTTCACTTTGGCTCGGAGCTCCGCCAGCCCCGACTCTGAGCCACCTTCACCTTCACCTTCCCCGTTCGCTGCCATCCTTTCACCTAATACGGGTTCCGACAAAATTCCACATGAAGGATCACCGATTTATATACCAATTCCATGTCAGCATGTGGCTTATAATGCTATAGAACCAAGGGACAGTGGTCAGCTTTCCTCGATTATCACATCTCACAACAAAATCACCGCGACTTACATTAGGTTTTATAAAATGAAAACCTTTCAATTAGCTAATCATGCGTTCCGGAGAGCGGCAGCCTTGAGATGCGTTACGATTTTATCATTTTAAATGCTGGAGTTAATTAAGACGAACATTATGTGTACAAAGGGAGTCATTAAATTTAATATTTGGTTTTTTTGTTTTTTTTGGGGGGGGGGGGGGGGGGCAGAATCCTCGGGGCGTTTTTCCTGACAGAAATCTAAAAAAAAAAGCCAAAAAATCAGCTCTCCACAAAAAAATTAAAAAAAGAAGAGCC